>JAZGTH010000007.1:642500-785000 GCA_036877525.1 Chromobotia macracanthus | reverse complement strand
GCTCTAGCAAACACAAAAGCAAAAGTAATGATTGTTTCCAATCATACCTTTGATGAGGTACAGCAGTTCTCTAGGATGCTATATCACATGTCTGGGTGCTGTAGATGATGCAGCATTTGTAGCTTGTTTTACAGCGATTGTTTAAAATGTAAACTTTATTCACTTTAAGAAAGGAACTCTGAAAGTACACTGCAATTGTATGTTTCAAACAGAGATAGCAATAGAGAGACAGGTTACAGCTTTTTTGTTTATTTGACATGCTTGCAGATCATTAGTGAAGATCAGTTTAGTCAGCTGGAAAAGATCAAGACGATCGGCAGCACATATATGGCTGCATCTGGGCTTAACGACTCCACGTATGACAAGGCAGGAAGGTCACACATCCGCGCTCTGGCTGACTATGCCATGCGTCTCATGGACCAGATGAAGTACATCAACGAACACTCTTTCAATAACTTCAAAATGAATTAAACCCAATTTTTTTTAGAAGTGTTTGATTGTCATAAGAGCTCATAAACTGCCCTGCAGGTCTCAACATTGGTCCTGTCGTGGCTGGAGTCATAGGGGCCGGTAAACCGCAGTATGACATATGGGGGAATACAGTGAATGTAGCCAGCAGGATGGACAGCACTGGAGTACCTGAGAAAATACAGGTGAGATGTGTGCGGGGCTTTCTGGAGTCTTCTTGAATGCGCGACCTACCACATACTAAAATACATAAGAATATATAAGAATATTCTAAAGTGTTAATTTTTCAGTTTAACTTTTAATTCTGGTTAGTTCTGAAATTGAATCCGTTTTTTAATCAGTTGTATGGTTATCCAGACGTATTGAATGTATTGAAAAGATTTGTTAGAAAACATGTTTTTAGAATAAATTAGAATTATTGGGTTACACATTACAATAAGGTTCTATTTGTTAACATTAGTTCACTACCTTAGTTAACATGATCTACCAATGAACAATACTTTTACAACATTTACTGTATAACTCTTAGCCAATATTCATTTTAACATGCACTAATACATTTTTACATTTAGAAGTTGTATGTGTTAACATTATTTCACAATAAACTAACATGAATGAACAATTGTATTTAATGACTAACATTAACAAAATCTAATAAATTCTGTAAAATCTGACGATTCTGCTTTAACAATTGTTCCATCCTTCACCATTTCCTTTTTCCTATTATTGTTTCATTCTATCACAGGTTACAACTGACCTCTACCAGGTTCTCAGCTTCTACAGCTACACACTGGAGTGCAGAGGGGTGGTTAAAGTTAAGGGTAAAGGAGAAATGACCACCTACTTCCTGAATGGAGGACCCCACAGCAGTTAACACTCAGTGTCTGGTGTTCAGAACATGTTTGGAATGATATAGGGAGGAGACTTCCATCTTCCAGGACCAATCAGAACAGAGATTGTCACAAATAGCCCACACCTGGTCTTAGAGCACCTTTGCATATTGAGACTTCCTATAGGTATGAATCCATAGGAGGTTATTCCTCCTTTATGTAGGGAATCTCAAGGAATACCAAGCCGTTTTCCCAGTCTTATCATTCTTATATTGCCATGAGGGGGAGATGCACTCTCAGGTGTGGTGAGATACTTTCTCTTTACTTCGTTTTTTCCGTTTCCACCAGCTGACTTTGGTGGCTCCACATGCAAACTGCATGACTGCACTAAAGCCTGTATACCTGTGAAACAGCCGTTTTTTGTGGATTTGATTCATGGGAGTATGGAAAGAGTTCTGTTAATACAGTCCTGTTGTGTTCAACACTGTCTGGTATGGAGATATAAACACAGTGAATGAATACATGAGCAGAAGGCTTTCGAGGGCACAGCAGCACTACAAACTCTTTATGCTTACCCAAACTTTACTACAATGACTGTGGTTGTTACTGGTAAGTGAGCTAACCTAACAATTAACCTAGAGACCGTATTACAGTCGAGAATCAGACTGCTACAGTGTGTCCCAAACACACACAGCAGCACACAAACACTCTTCTACACTGAAGACACTTTCAACAGAGCAAAATGCCCAAACGTGGCTGTTTTTGTGTTTTTAATGTTTTATATTTTTTTCATATATTTTCACAGTCATTTTATTGACTCCAAAAGCCAAACTGTTAAAGCTATTCTAGATTATATATTTTCTACATTAAAATATTAGAATGATGTCTGTAAACACCCACGTGTTTACAGTATATATACATACTGCTAGTAAAACGCTACAGTCCTGCATATTTTTATCATGGTAGGAGGTTTTATGCTTTTGTCTCTGCATCCATTTGAAAAGACATTTGGTAGCCATGCAAGCAGAATATGTTTGGCTTTCCTCCAAAACCGTTTCTATACTCTGTGAAGTACACTACAGTGTAAGAGAATGGATTTGCAGAAGGGAAAAGGGCAAGCGAGTGTTTCGGTACAGCCACAGTTGTATAAAGCTTGGCAAACACATCTGCAAATATTGATTTTATTTTTGTGTGTATGTGGGGTTGGACAGGTTTGGAAATCTTTAGGGATGTGTTTTAGGTATGTGTTTTTGCACTGTAGGTTAAGCAACCCTCCCTCTCAGTCCACTCTGGTGGTTCGACCCATGAATGTTCATTTTCTCCAATGTGGCCTTTGTGTGTAGAGAGATGGAGCTTGTACGCGCGTATACTTCATGAAGTGACATCCTGATTTGTATATATATTTTATATATATAAGCATTGAGGTACATCGGGGCACGATGACAGTATAATATGATGGATATGTAAGTCTCAGACATACAAACTTTATTTCTGTTCAAAATTCTCGTGGCAGCTGGAGTCACTTGCCTCAGTCTATATTTTATAAGAAATACATTGCCATTTTCTTGCCAGCAGTTGTAAATTAAATCTGGCTGAATGTTTTTGTATGTATTATGACTATGAGGACACCATATGAATTACGTGAAAGATGAAGTATGTCATTTCTGTGCCGTTGGCAGCACCAGATTAACTGCAGAATCATTTGATTCAAACTCACGCCATGGCTTGAGCCAATGTTGGGCTGGTTGGTATTTGTAGACAAATAAACAGCTTTGAAACAACCTACAAATAGCTTAAAGTTATTTCTACATTTTAAATTGGGATTAGAAAAAGTATTTTACCACTGAAAAAGAAAAAACACTTTCTACAGTTTAAATAATTTTTCAGTCATCCAAACTGTGGAAAGACACAAGATACAAGAGATAGAAGATACAAGAAAAGTTATTACAATGCATTTCATACTGCTGAATAGAAGCGTTTTCTGTTCCTGTAGTAAAATCTTTATTTTTACACTTGCCATGTCAAAACTCAATGCCTTTACATCCAAATAAAGACTAGAATGTTGAACTGAATTCATGTTATGATTATTACAGGAAATGCAGAGCAGCGTTTCATTTCTTTCATTGTCTTCTACTTCACAGTTTCCTCTCAACTTCTCTAACAGTATTTTCAGTGCTTTTAAGCTGATGTCCTTCAGGAAAACACAACTCTGTTTGTAAAACGTCACGCTTCTTTGGTATCACGTGAGATTTGTGATGCTGTATTTGATGTCCAGCATGTGGCAGCAGTCACAATTAATTCAGGTTTATGTGGCTCCAGCGTGCAATAATGTATGATGACAGATGAGGCGGAGGAGGGATTACCAACAGTAAAGAGAGGGAAGTGAAATCAATGAGGAAGACAGCAGAGGTGAGGAAGAGCACCAGGATTAGCACAGGTGCAGTGTGCACAAAAGACCCCAGACAGTATATTTATATTAAACTCAAGAAGTTTACTGATGGATTTGAGACAGGGCTTCAGCGCTGTATACAAACACATTGGTCCTACTGAACCAACCATAACCAACCGTGAACTAAACCAAAAGAGGAATGAGATATCTGACATTCTCTCTTTACAATTCAGGTGAGGTTGCACTGATACAGTTAGGGTAACTTCTCAGGAATTTTGAAACACTTTGGCCCTTAATGTAAATGACAGGTTGTACAGATGATGGACAGATTATGAAAACTTGATACAAAACCAGCCTGGCGAATAAAAACAGAATAAACTGTTCACACAGGTGCAGAATTCTGCACAACATGGCGAGCAAACAAACACACTGTTAAAAGGCAGCTTACACTCATAGTGGGGCAGAAAAGCGTAATACTGTTGCCCTCAAACCCCCAGTATTCATTAGCAGAACACACACCTGCCAGCAGAAAGAACATGCGTGATCATTTACACACGTGACATCTGACTGAGTGTGAAAACAGTGAAATCAAATAACATAAAATCATCAAGGCCTGTGTTGTGCCACTGGGTTACATTTCGTGTATACAGTAGACAGCTATATAAACATCTATATGAGCTGTCTTCAACAACCAATACAAAAACAATTAAACATTGTGTAAAAAGACATCTTAAAAGACCAACATTAACACAAATCTGTCATCACTTATTCATATGCAAAACCCCTCCAAGCCCTGATGTCAATTAAAACAAAAATAATTAAAAAATATATTAATTTTGCAAATCGGGAACTATTTGCTAATCATTTGCTTAAACATTAATGCATGAATTTAATTTTGTGAGCTTACTGAGTCGCTGTAAAGAAGATTTTACTTTGACTAAAACAGATTTTTCATCTTTGACCTTAACTATAAAACAACTCAGTGCTTCACAATCCTGAGTGTTTTATTCTCAGATGGGGTGGTGAGAGGGTCACTGTTGTGGATAACAGGTTCAGACTGAGCCGGGCTATGTTCTGTAGTCTTTAAGGAGTTCAGGGGTCAGACGTTGTAATCAGGAGCTTTGCCCTGCGGTCGTCTCAGGTGGATCTGTAGAGCAATGAATGCTCCCACTGTCACATGGAAGAGGATCTGCCACATGTTACGCAGTTCATACAGATACATGTTACACAGGCAGATCATTGCAAAGGCCAGGAATGACTTGATGTTTCTCCACACGGAGCTGTAGGCAAACAGGTAACACTACAAACACAGAGAAACAGGAGAAAAACAAAAATTGGTGTTTGCAAGAGATAGACATGAGTATCCAAGTGAGATCAAAAATGAACTGGACCAGCAAATGCCTGCCATGTCAAAATTCACTAACACTAACACTGCTAAGTAATTGCTGGTGGTTGCTAAAGGTGTGCTTTGTGGTCTGTTCTTTTCTGAGTACTGACTTCAGTCACAAGAGCCCATCCCAAAGTTTGTGATATTTTAACCAGAGGTCTCCAGTAAGCTCCACAGAGCTGCAGAGTTTATCTCCAGTCCTAATGAATCACACCTGAAGCAGCTGATCAAGATCTTTAGGACTAACAGAAACATCCAGCAGGTGTGTTGGAGTACGCTGAAGCTAAACTCTGTAGCTCTGTGGACCTTCAGGAAGATGGATTGGAGAACCGTGCTCTAGTATGAAGATATGGCTCATCTCGTTCTTTAATGCAAGTCTATGAGATCTTTTCATCTGTTTCATGGTCTGCCGTGTGAAAGTCATCTGAACAGACAGTTATATCACACCTCTTCTCAACAAGCTACCTCTAATGAGAATGGTAGGACAGATCGTATCAATCAATAATCAAACTCAATTTTAACATTAATGCTTGCCTTAGCATCACTAAAAAAGCAGCTAGAATATCAGCTGGCAGGACAATGTTTCTCCAGTTCTCCAGAGATTGCTTGTACATGATAGTGGGAATCGTGTGATGTATTAGCATTAGATGGTCTGACAGAAAATGAAGCCTGTCAGATCGACAATAACTTACGACCCGACCGCCATTACTTACCTGATAGAAACAGGCCACAGTCCCCAGAAAGAAAGCAATGACATAATTAAAGTCTTCATCTTCATTCTGCACATGAAGCAAAAAGAAAGGATGTTGCATTAGGAAGGGAACAAATTACAACAGGAAACTGTGCTAAAATGAAGGATGAATTATGCAGAGTGTCAAGACTCTCTGTGATGGTTCACTTTTCAGCGCAATATACGAAGCAATGCAAAAACATTTTTATTTATGGAAGAGGAAAACATATCTAAGTGCACTGACTCAAAATTATTCATGAGTACTGTTACTCTGCATTAACGGTAATTTATTACATAACAATGCCTCATTTACGTTTTAAAGTTACGTTACGTTATAGTCCAATACAGTAATCGATAAAAGAAACAAAGCCCAGTATAAAGTGATGTGCTAGGCAGTGCCAGAATTAATACTAGCATGATTTGACAAACCTGTAATATGCTTTCTATTGCGTGAACGCCCCGCAGTAAATTGAGAGCGCCGCACAGAACGCTTAAGACGCAGGCGACAATACCGGACAGTGTGACTGGCTCCAGCATCTGTATGGGAGCTGTATGAGGTAAGAAGACAAACACAGTTGAACAGTGCATTGACGTGCTTGTCCATGCAATATGATTCTGCTACAGTGGTTTCCAGGGTGTTTCTGTATGCTTGCTACAGCGTTCTGAGTGTTCAGCGAAACATGCCGAATGATTTCATTTATGAATGTTTACACATACATGCACACTTTACGGCACATGTGAGCTTCTACACAAGCATCGATGCCTCTGTCATGGCTTCATTAAGCAGTGTGCAGTCCAGCAAGGACAACAGTTGAAGTAATTATCATTTTCTAAATGTTCTGTTGTGCTCACCATACCTATGCCTTTATATTTCGACTGCTTGTGTTGTGAGAATCCATTGATTGATCCGATGTCCTCCGCTGAAAGCTGATAGGGAGGCCGAAGCTTGATCTCAGTTTGCATGTCGGCCAGATTAATCTTGGTGGAGAGGGAACGTGGGCTGTTGTAACGCTGCTTGGTTTTCCGAATGAAGTTATCTGTCAAAACCATAGAAACCGCACACAGAATAAATGCTTCAATCTCAACAGTCTCTGTGTTAGAAATGATGGCTCACCCTATAAACTCACCAAACTCAATGAAAGAGAACGGCCTCAAAGCACTGTTGATCCGCTTGGTATCATATGTGACGATAAACTCTCTCTGAAGCTCATCCAGAAAGCTGAAGGCCAGGACATTGGGATAGTTCTCTGTGCAAACCATCAGGTACCCAACTCCAAGTGAGCTTGTGAAACTACAGAAGACAACACGTTTCATTATTTACATCTGTCTCATTGTATCAACTTTACACTCATTTACACACAGCGGTTTTCATATTTCAATTCAATTCAGGTCTGATGAGAGTCTGTGAAGTCTGTCACCTGTTACCTCAGAGACATCATGACGTGAGAACATGACAGTGGGAAAGGTCACAAAGTTGCTCCTATTTCCACAGATTCTGTGGAGCTGTTTCAACACTTTGTTCTACTATCTTGCCTCCAGACACAGAAAACATTGTCATTGTGTCTTTTTATGTTGATGTCTGTTTGGAGAGATGAAATAATCCACTAAGTCACTCCAGAGAGAGAGTGGACTCATGTCTGGCTGCTTGTTAAGTTTGGAATGATGAATTGCAGGCATTTGGAAAGGCAGTCTATGACACGGTGCCTCTGGGCCCTTCTGTGCATCTGAATGGGATCTTGCGGAAAGGGAACTTCAGATTTTACATCTGACTTGTTGCCTAAGCCGAGCTCTGATTTATTTGATTAGTTTGACTAAAGGAACAGTTCTGTCGTCATTTACTCACCGGCATGTAATGACATCTTGTGTGTTGTGTTGTGATCGGTCACATGACACACAAGCACCAATAGGTTTGAAAACCGTGATTAGGGGCGAGATTTAAAAATGAATTTTTGGCACTGATGGGAACACACACCTAGCAGACCTGAAATGATATTAATACACCACGTCACACTGTTAGGACAATAAAACACATTGACACTGAAGGCACATCATGGTGTCCACAGGCCTCCGATCAGCCCTGCTTTATTACAGCATAACTCACCTGATGCTGTACGCCCCACACCTGAGCAAGCAGCGGTCAGGAAACTGGCTGAGTTTTTTGGAGAGACCCTTGAGATGTTTCATGGTCTCCTGGATTCCTTTATCCTGTTCACAGTCAGTGGAGGCGGAGAGGGGCAGCCCATCCCTCACTCTCACCACAGAGGCAAACAGAACCAGAGCCATTTCTCACCTGGAGGACCGGCCGAGGATCAGTGAGGAGTGAAAATGAGCGCTGGGCGGTATTAAAACTCTCAGTCGTACACTGAACTCCGATCTGATCAGAAGAACAAGCTAAGCTAACGACTGTAGCGCGTTTGCTGACAGCCGGCTCACTTCAGCTGATGTCTGTACAGATCTTTACATGATTTGTCTTGTAAATGAAATGAAAATCTGACCTCAGGACAGTTGTCGGACACTTTAACACATTATATGACGGGTTGAAACGCAGTCGCTGAAACTGATGAGGGCGGGATGCTGCTGCTGTAGCCCGCCTGTCAGCCCCACACTGGACGACCGTCGTGTGTGTCCTCCCTCACACACTGACCGGAGTCCTCAGAAAACGCCTTCGCTGTCGTTTTGCTATTACACCGCCATTACGGCTCAGATGTTCCCGCAGCTCTCATGTTGGGTCGCTGACGCCCGACTCCGCTTCGGCTCAGTTCGGCTCATGTTCGGCTCAGTTCGGCTGCGCGAGACTGTGTGACGTGGCTTTGTGAAATGCATTGTGGGTTTGCTGTAGATTATGTAGGCATGTTATCTAGCGGCCAATAATTTGGACATTAAAATTGTATAAAGTGTATACTGTGTATACATAAATACATAAACATATTTAATATATTATAGATGCCACACTTACATTATAGAAGTACAACACCCACACGTATATATGAAATACTATATATATATTATTATTATAAGAACGTTATTCAATATACATTTCTAAAACATTCCACTAACAACTTAAGACATTTTTTATATGATATATAATGATAAAAAAAGTATCTGAGAAAATGTTAGCCAACATTCTACCTTTAAATCAATAAGACTGTAGTACTGTATCAGCTCCATTTAAAACACTTTACCATGTTTAAATCTGTTCTGCAGATTTGTCCAGCTAAGATTATTTCTAGGCCTGCAAATAAATATTCCAGTTTTCTAAATTTCATCTTAAAAGAAAGAAGAATTTGGCTTTCTAACTTTCCAGCACTGAAAAAGTATTATCTGCATTATCAATGTGTAATATTTAGATTTGTTGCATGTTCTGAATAATGACAGTGGCTTTTTGGAAATGCATTTCTTTTATTCTGCATTGTGTTCACTGTGGTGAAACTGTACATATGGCTGGACACAAAAATAACAAAACCGACAGTGACTTCTTGGCATTATTGTGGTAGCTCCTACATTCCACAAATCTTTGGGAAAAGCAGCAGAATGTTCTACAACAGAAGAACTCACTGGAACCAAATGAAGTTCCCTGACCATCCAAATATTCATGTAAATACCAATGGATGAAACATGGCTCCAAGGGTTCAATTAATAACCCTGTTATTTTGGTCCATAGTTGACCATGTAGTTTTGTTATATGAATTCAGCACATGATCACTTTACCCTGTCTTGCCTCATCATGTTGTATTCAAAAGGTTGTCCCTGCCAAAGTCGCAGTGCAATGATAAGCTCCTCCCATGTACATGACCACACCCATTCAACTAGAGCTCCTCCTTCCATTTCCCCACCTTCTCCTGGTCCCAGATTTCTCATGAAACCTCAGAAACAGCTTCCTGCAGTGGGGGAACTGTGTACACAATGAGAAATACAACAGATTACCTGTAATTGTTTACAGTGGCTACAAAAAGCATTCGGACATTGATTAATGTTTTTGCAATTTTGACACAAGCAGTGTGGAAATTACACACTTCAGCTTTACCAAATGATAAGTTACAAATACTGTTTGCTGTGTTTCTGTAGCTCAGTTGATAAAGCATTGGGGTAGCAGCAAAGGTTGTGGGTTTGAGTTACTTTGGATAAAAGCATCTGCCAAATGAATTAATGTAATGTAATGTAAATAAACCTAACAAAAGTCTTTATGTAAAATGTTTTGATTAAAGTATACTCGTACTACCATTTTTAAAAAATGCCTCTCAGATCGATAGTCATCAAATGGTACATTTTTAGCTACACATCACCTGTTTGAAACAACAACACTTACCCCTCTGTCCCTGCTGTGTTTCTAACTGAACTTAACACAGTTGTAATAGTTGAATGTTGGGTAGCCCTCAACACCTTCCTGTTTATACACAAGTCATGGTTCAGACCTTTTGTGCAGTTGACTGCAGCATATGCAATCTGTAAAAAATTAAAAACATGATTGTGTCATAACAGATAAACAACCCCAACAAAGTTCTGTGGTGATAATAAGGTGCAGTAATACTAAAACAATCTGATATTAGATATACTGTATATTCAGTATCATGGTCCAGATATATATGGTCTATATAATCTGATGATTTACATAAAGAAATGTAAAGTAACCTGCAATTTTATGTTTCAAACAGAGATAATGATAGAGAGACACGTTACAGATTTCAGCTTTAATGGTTCATTATTTAGTAAAACCAGCAGATGGAGTTTCTGAACAGAGCCTTCATTCTTCAGATTGATAATATCTGTTTTTAATAATATCTTCGAGGTTGTTAGCTTGAAATTCAGGACAAAAAGATCCTGACCCTGTTTTAATCTTAACAAGATCAATTTTCAAATGCTGTTCATCTGAATGATGATTATGCGCAAGTTTAAACGTAAGAGCTGCTTGAAGATTCAAGAGAGCTAACATTGTGCCTTATGAATGTTAGATATTCACAAACAGAAACTCAACATTTGTCTTGTGGCCAGTGATAAATGTCTGCTGTTAAAGAAGCCAAATGAAATGTTTTCATGAGACCTCTGAGGATTCAGAAGATAGGCAGCTACTTCTAAAGTGCTTCTGAAAAAGTGAGTTCTGGAAAAGTTCATCCAAAGACCTGGCATTGCTTAATAATGCTAGTGTCATTCCAAACCCATCAGCTGTTGATTTTCCATGAAACATACAAAAATAAATTTTTTACAGAATTCTTCACGTAGATGTTTTCAAACAATGACAGGTTATGAGGACCAAATGAGCATCACAGAAGGTGTTGGTGCTTGACAGCCCATAGTCACTACAAACTATCATTACATGCAAAAGATGTGTGAAGGTTCTTTGAAAATTCTGTGTGTGTAAACAACAACAGACTTTTCATTTCTGGGTAAATTATTCCTCTTACTGACGACAACACATTGTTAAAGCTGCACAATCTACTACACGAAATCGACAGAGATAAACTAGACAGTTAAAAATGGAATAAAAGTTTAAATCAGATGAACAAGGTCAACAGCACCGGAAAGAACAGAAACTGTGACACCTTGATAACATTCTGGAGATCTAAAGTAATTAAATTCTACGACGTCTGAACACTGTCTGAATATGTCAGATAGAGAGAAATATTAGGAACTGCGCTCGACAGAACCAATAGGAAACAGTTTAAGAGTCTGTATGATTTACAGCGGAAGCATTCTAGCTTCTCTGAAACTGTCTACTCTACCTTTAAATCATTAAAATAACATTAATCTTGACAAAGGCAATTAGTTTTCAAGCATTTAAGTTATGATCTCGTTGTGAGCACCTACGTTAATTTGGTTAAAGCTGTTACTGAGTTAACAGCTCAGGCTGTGTAGTATGTGATTAAACTCATGAAGTCATCCATTATATAAGCTGAGATAACCTATTTATTGTGCTATCTATCCTAACTATACTCAATTATATAATTAGTTTATGTAGGATTTTATTATTTGCATTCAGCTTCATTACTTCATGTTATCCGTAATTCTATCAGAACAGACCCACAATCCACTTTTGGGTCACAACCCAGCAGCTGAGAACTGCTGAGATGCTGAGATGCTGAGAGTCTCAGTAATGGGGCTGAAGCTTACCTTGCGGTCTTCTTAGATGCAAAGGGTGTTAATATTATGAATTATGACAGCGCATAATGACTATAACTGAATGCAAGAAAAACGTCAAGTGCATATGCTGGCCAAAACATTGAGCTGAGAAGCTGAGGAACCTGTGCTTCGGAACGGTAAGGAATTCTCTGTAGGTGCTCTGATGTGACACTGATTTGAGCGGTTGGTGGTTTGGGAGAAGCTCTTGATAAGAACATCTCGTTTCGACTATCACGCTCACTCTGGAGGAGTATCACCCTCATCAGTGTCGCTAGGTGATATTTAAACCATCAGTTTGTACGAATGTGAAGACCTGCCCTGTTATTAACTCCAAAGTAGCTTTTTAAAGTGGTGAAAGCTGCTCTGTCGTTTATCGACTGATGCCTTTCATGAGAACAAAGTTGCGCTAATGGAATAATTCAATAAACCTCTGCATAGCTCTGTTTTTAAAGAACACCTCTCACACTATCTGTGGAGCCACTAATCAAGTGTAATTATGCTGTTTTGATTAACAGTCTTTAATAGCCTATACAAATACTGTTTTATATCCTTTCTGATTTGTAAGCAAGCTGAAATGAAGCTGATCTGGGGAGAATAACAGGCCAGTAAAGCTGGACTGTGACACAATGTGGTCTAATGGCAAATAATTACAGTGTGTTTATACTGCTATCAAATTACAACTGCAATTTGTCTGGGTCATATTTCACCCTAAAAATAATATATAACATATATACCCATACTGCTGGCTCAGTGTTTCAAAAACACTCAAAACTCTCAAGAAAAAAAATCAATGTGACAAATTAGAGATGCTCATTTTTAACCTTAATCACTCTCCAAAACCTTTCCAACAAATATATATATATATGCTCCCACTCCTGATATACAGCCTCTGATGTACAGATGTAATTTTAGCTTATTCAAATACATTATTAGACTGGATAACAGCCCATGGAGCTCCTAAACCTGCAAGAGAAACCATCACACTTGATATTCAGTAACTGATTCATGCATTCATATCCACTGACAGACACTTAAATCAATAAAAATGATTGCTCCTTCAAATCAATACGTAACAGGAACAAACAGCAACCTAAAGTATGACTAAAACTGTTGTTAAAATAACTTTGGAGATGTATTATTAAGTTATATTTTAAGGTACTTAAAAATGAGTTAATACTCTACCAAAGACCTGATCACATAGACTATTTATCAAAACAGTACATGATCACGTTCATTATTTATGCACAACCTCATTAATATTCATGAGCTAACGAGCACCCCTCCCCACGTTTGAAAACAAAGAGATGCCCATGACCAACTTATCTTTGTCAAACAGCCAATGACAAGCAGTACAAATAAAAACAGAGCTCGTAATCACATACACCCACCATCTCCCTGTTAAAATGACCCGCTTCCTCCTGAGCGGTAATGAGCATGAAAATGTATTACATAAGGACGAACAGCAGCAGAGGACTCTGAACTGATCTAAAGCTCCGTGCTAATAAACATTTAAAGCGATGGAATTAAATTATATTTCTGACAGCAACCACCCTCAGCCAGCTGCATGTCCCCACTAGTTACAGCCTGAGCCACACCAGACAGCTTCATCTGCTCATCTGAAGCTTCTGAGGACACAAGAACAGACTCACTGAAATGGGAGGAGGCCAGAGCCTGTCAAATCTTTTTTCAGTGTGTTACTCTGTTGTGCTATTCATTTGTACCACAGCCTGTGTAATCTAATGAAAATATCCATTTACATGTTTACCACATATATTCAAGGACTATGTTCTGTACAGAAGGCTAACATAAACAAGTGCTCCTAACATACTGCTCTTTATAGCATGTATACTGCACACAATGTCTGTATGCTTGAAATACCTGGAAGACCTTCTACATTTGCAGCGTATAACAAAAGACATTGTATTATATCCCACAATGCAATGCACTCTACTTGACCTTCCGATTCAATGTTTTTAAGCAGTCCAGTCTAACATTTTCAGGTAAACCATTGGCAGGGTCTTATATATTCTTAGAGCTTAAATATTGCCATGCCAAGACAATGTATTCACCTGAGACAGAAGGAGTTTTCACACATTCTCCCGCTGCACAGCTCCAGCTGACCAGAAAGTTCAGCTATTTTAGTAAGTGTGAAAAGTGTTTTCTGAACGGATGTAAAAATCACACAGGAGATGCAACTCTGTGTAGAAGTTAGCCGTTATTAAATATATGTGTTGTTAATCACTGGCTCTTCAGTAGCTCTTGGGTTTTATCTGAATGTAAGGGGTGATCATTGACTTTTTCTGTGAGTGGAGACACTTTCACTGCCTGCAGAACAGGTAACACTGTAACCTGAGGAGAGAGACAAATATCAAGCGATTACAACAAGTGAAAACAACACACCTGACTGTGTGGTAATATAATTACTGCGCTTTTGTGAACACAACAGTGTCAGACTGTGATGATTCAGAGCAGCAGCAGCTGCCAGTACAGACAAGACTCATCATATCATGAAATAATGACAGCATGTCAATATGCTCCGGTTTGACTGCTCGACTGATGGATTGTTTCAGGTGCACTAGCCCTTTAAAGCTGCAATCTTGCTTTCGCCTCTACCGCCATCTCTGTTTGAAACATAAACTTGCAGGTTGCTTTATATACTTTTCAATATGTTGAAGTCAAATGAAGCCATTCTGTTTTAGCTATTCTTAAAATTGCTGAACTATTTATCATTATTTATGTATTTTAATTACAAATTTTATTTGTCTACTAGTGACTGCAGTACATATCTTACAATACAGATACATATCTGGAGCAGAGGGAACTTTCTCTCTGCCAGACTCTCTCCATCACTCTCCACAACAGCGGCGTGCCATTCAGAGCTTGGATGAAGCTGAGCTGATAAGACAACATTAGATAAAACTCATTTACAACAGAGGAAAATGACAAGAAAAGACAGACCCTGACATAAACAGACAGTCACCCAACCTTTCATTCTGATTCCCTCCACATGTAAACATGCTTGAAGATCGCCGGAACCACAACGAGGGGAAATGACTAAACTGTTTCTGCATGAGACTGATCAGATGTTACAGGCACATAACCTGCTGCTTTCAGCGTGAAAGACAACTGACTTCTGATTGTAGAATTTTATTATTTTTACATACCACATATTGAAGAGAAACTTACAAAGAAGAGCAAGGATGGTAATGCAAAACTTGCACTGAAATTAGTTTTTAATTGTGTGGCGTAAGTTTCACTTCCTCTCTGTGTGAGCACATGAAGGCCAGCAGACTGGACAACCTGTCCTGATTGAGTGACATCCCGGCTCTGGAGTCATGGGAGCAGTGTGTGAAGATGACAGGCAGGGCTAATTAAAGTCCTCAAAGCTGGACGGAGCTGAGAACTCACAACTTTACTGACTTCAGCCACGACGACAGGGAGAGCAGACCTGTGATGTGTTATGAAGAAATGTCAGAGCAACTCACTGAAGTGTTTGAAAGGATCTGAGTTACTGAAGTCCATTAGTGAAGTTTAAAGAGTCAATCAAACTGCTTACAATTCAAAGACTTCAGAACTAATCAAACTAATCTTATGACGTTCTGGAACATTCTGATGTGTTATGCATACACAGGATTTATAATGCTATAAAACTGGAACATATATGGGTGCATATCTAACTAATAAAGTCAATTAACTAGGGTAACTACATTACCAGCTCATTTCTGTCGTGTTTACTGAAGAGAAGCAAAAAGAAAAACACTTCACTATGAATTCTAAATAACACTTGATCACAGTAAACATATCAACACCCAAGCTTAAATATTTCAAATCTAAAAGTTAAAACATGCAAAACATGCGCGAGGTGATCCTCAGCTGCATGCTGTCAATACGACTCCAGTTTAACCGCGTTCATCGACATTCAAAGACGTGCAGTCAAATGCAACATTTCATATGCATGATATGCATGTTCATATCACAGGTCTGCATGTTCATATCACAGGTCTGCATGTTCATATCACATGTCTGCATGTTCATATCACAGTTTTATGTTCATATCACAGTGCATTTTATCACAGGTCTGCATGTTCATATCACAGGTCTGCATGTTCATATCACAGGTCTGCATGTTCATATCACAGGTCTGCATGTTCATATCACATGCATTTCATATCACAGGTCTGCATGTTCATATCACAGGTCTGCATGTTCATATCACAGGTCTGCATGTTCATATCACATGTCTGCATGTTCATATCACAGGTCTGCATGTTCATATCACAGGTCTGCATGTTCATATCACAGGTCTGCATGTTCATATCACAGGTCTGCATGTTCATATCACAGGTCTGCATGTTCATATCACAGGTCTGCATGTTATATCACAGGTCTGCATGTTCATATCACAGGTCTGCATGTTCATATCACATGTCTGCATGTTCATATCACAGGTCTGCATGTTCATATCACAGGTCTGCATGTTCATATCACATGTCTGCATGTTCATATCACAGGTCTGCATGTTCATATCACAGGTCTGCATGTTCATATCACATGTCTGCATGTTCATATCACATGTCTGCATGTTCATATCACAGGTCTGCATGTTCATATCACATGTCTGCATGTTCATATCACATGTCTGCATGTTCATATCACAGGTCTGCATGTTCATATCACATGTCTGCATGTTCATATCACAGGTCTGCATGTTCATATCACAGGTCTGCATGTTCATATCACAGGTCTGCATGTTCATATCACAGGTCTGCATGTTCATATCACAGGTCTGCATGTTCATATCACAGGTCTGCATATTCTGATGTTCATATCACAGGTCTGCATGTTCATATCACAGGTCTGCATGTTCATATCACAGGTCTGCATGTTCATATCACAGGTCTGCATGTTCATATCACAGGTCTGCATGTTCATATCACAGGTCTGCATGTTCATATCACATTATATCACAGGTCTGCATGTTCATATCACAGTTCTCATGTTCATATCAAGGTCTGCATGTTCATATCACAGGTCTGCATGTTCATATCACATGTCTGCATTTTCATATCACAGGTCTGCATGTTCATATCACAGGTCTGCATGTTCATATCACAGGTCTGCATGTTCATATCACAGGTCTGCATGTTCATATCACAGGTCTGCATGTTCATATCACAGGTCTGCATGTTCATATCACAGGTCTGCATGTTATATCACATGTCTGCATGTTCATATCACAGGTCTGCATGTTATATCACATGTCTGCATGTTCATATCACAGGTCTGCATGTTCATATCACAGGTCTGCATGTTCATATCACAGGTCTGCATGTTCATATCACAGGTCTGCATGTTCATATCACAGGTCTGCATGTTCATATCACATGTCTGCATGTTCATATCACAGGTCTGCATGTTCATATCACAGGTCTGCATGTTCATATCACAGGTCTGCATGTTCATATCACATGTCTGCATGTTCATATCACATGTCTGCATGTTCATATCACAGGTCTGCATGTTATATCACAGGTCTGCATGTTCATATCACAGGTCTGCATGTTCATATCACAGGTCTGGCATCAGGCAGTGTTTCTCTTGTAAGAATCGCACTGTACAGTTGGATGGGCCACGTTCGTATTGAAGACTCACCAGCAATACGATTTTAATCTCCTACAACTCCAATATCGCTTCCATGAAGCTGCAGCCACGGCCGTCCACGCATGCGCAATCCGCTCCCCTGCAGAACGCGACGCGGTGAATGTGGTAGCCGTGCATACATTCATTTTTTAAAGGAAAACCCGAGACAGACCCGGTGAAATTAGACCCGAGACAGACCCGGTGAAATTAGACCCGAGACAGACCCGGTGAAATTAGACCCGAGACAGACCCGGTGAAATTAGACCCGAGACAGACCCGGTGAAATTAGACCCGAGACAGACCCGGTGAAATTAGACCCGAGACAGACCCGGTGAAATTAGACCCGAGACAGACCCGGTGAAATTAGACCCGAGACAGACCCGGTGAAATTAGACCCAGACAGACCCGGTGAAATTAGACCGAGAAGACCTGAAATTAGACCCGAGACAGACCCGGTGAAATTAGACCCGAGACAGACCCGGTGAAATTAGACCCGAGACAGACCCGGTGAAATTAGACCCGAGACAGACCCGGTGAAATTAGACCCGAGACAGACCCGGTGAAATTAGACCCGAGACAGACCCGATAGGATTTATTTTCGAACCCGACTGGACCAGAACGAAGGACGGTAATTCGCAATACGGAGTATGACGTGTTGTGTATTGTTGTCTGTCACAAACAGACTTTTAGTTCATAAAGCCTCTGAACAAGGTGCGCTGTTTCTTGTAAATAAACACGCGTTAAAGGGATCGGGTCTGTCTGGAAAAGGCACAGGTGTTTAAATTACCTGAGGTTCTGGACCCGGAACCTCTCGGGTTTTGTGAGGACCTTCAGTGTTAAGTGAAGGCAGGCCTGTGTTGATCTGTGCATTAAACACGTCTGAAGCGCATGTGACGTCATTCAGACAACATCAGAAAGAGTGCTCAGTGTACAGCTGATGATGAGGATCAGCTGTGCCAAGCAACATTTGCAATAAACTAAATAGTTTATTTACATAAATATTGTCCGGTGATCAAACTCGTTCAAAGGTAACTTAATATAACAATATATGAACAATGTATAATGTTGTATATATGATAATATTATATACAATAAATAAATATGAAAAAAATAGAAGAATATGAATATTTATACCTCATTAATACGTTTATTTTGGGAACACAATACAAGTACAATAATTTCTTATTATCATCTTTGTTAGTTTAATACAGTTGTGTGTTCAAGTTAATGCAAACAGCTATTCAGAAGTGATCATGTAAATATGATGGTATATGAATATGAAAGTCATAATCAGTGTGATGAATATGTGAGTATCAGTGTGATGAATATGTGAGTATCAGTGTGATGAATATGTGAGTATCAGTCTGATGAATATGTGAGTATCAGTGTGATGAATATGTGAGTATCAGTGTGATGAATATGTGAGTATCAGTGTGATGAATATGTGAGTATCAGTGTGATGAATATGTGAGTATCAGTGTGATGAATATGTGAGTATCACTGTGATGAATATGTGAGTATCAGTGTGATGAATATGTGAGTATCAGTGTGATGAATATGTGAGTATCAGTGTGATGAATATGTGAGTATCACTGTGATGAATATGTGAGTATCACTGTGATGAATATGTGAGTATCACTGTGATGAATATGTGAGTATCACTGTGATGAATATGTGAGTATCAGTGTGATGAATATGTGAGTATCAGTGTGATGAATATGTGAGTATCAGTGTGATGAATATGTGAGTATCACTGTGATGAATATGTGAGTATCAGTGTGATGAATATGTGAGTATCAGTGTGATGAATATGTGAGTATCAGTGTGATGAATATGTGAGTATCAGTGTGATGAATATGTGAGTATCACTGTGATGAATATGTGAGTATCAGTGTGATGAATATGTGAGTATCACTGTGATGAATATGTGAGTATCAGTGTGATGAATATGTGAGTATCACTGTGATGAATATGTGAGTATCACTGTGATGAATATGTGAGTATCAGTGTGATGAATATGTGAGTATCACTGTGATGAATATGTGAGTATCACTGTGATGAATATGTGAGTATCAGTGTGATGAATATGTGAGTATCAGTGTGTGATGAATATGTGAGTATCACTGTGATGAATATGTGAGTATCAGTGTGATGAATATGTGAGTATCACTGTGATGAATATGTGAGTATCACTGTGATGAATATGTGAGTATCAGTGTGATGAATATGTGAGTATCAGTGTGATGAATATGTGAGTATCAGTGTGATGAATATGTGAGTATCAGTGTGATGAATATGTGAGTATCAGTGTGATGAATATGTGAGTATCAGTGTGATGAATATGTGAGTATCACTGTGATGAATATGTGAGTATCACTGTGATGAATATGTGAGTATCAGTGTGATGAATATGTGAGTATCACTGTGATGAATATGTGAGTATCACTGTGATGAATATGTGAGTATCACTGTGATGAATATGTGAGTATCAGTGTGATGAATATGTGAGTATCAGTGTGATGAATATGTGAGTATCAGTGTGATGAATATGTGAGTATCAGTGTGATGAATATGTGAGTATCACTGTGATGAATATGTGAGTATCAGTGTGATGAATATGTGAGTATCACTGTGATGAATATGTGAGTATCACTGTGATGAATATGTGAGTATCATGTGATGAATATGTAGTATCAGTGTATGAATATGTGAGTATCACTGTGATGAATATGTGAGTATCACTGTGATGAATATGTGAGTATCACTGTGATGAATATGTGAGTATCACTGTGATGAATATGTGAGTATCAGTGTGATGAATATGTGAGTATCAGTGTGATGAATATGTGAGTATCAGTGTGATGAATATGTGAGTATCACTGTGATGAATATGTGAGTATCACTGTGATGAATATGTGAGTATCACTGTGATGAATATGTGAGTATCAGTGTGATGAATATGTGAGTATCACTGTGATGAATATGTGAGTATCACTGTGTATCGTGTGACACTGAACGCTGAACGGTGGTTGCTGTTGTACCTCACCGATTCTGGGACAGACCATTCGGGCTGAATGCGGGGGGTGTCTGAATCCCGACAATAGTTTATTATTGATCATTTGAAACTGTTCAACAAACAAGTGTCTGTTACAGAATACATGTACAAAACAACCAGGAGCCTCAACAGCTGTGGTATCAGCTGAGTCAAATATTGGACGTTGAGCTTGACGGCAGAGTGCTCACCCCTATTGTTTGCATTTCTTGTGGCCGCTGTAGTAGTCACCTCTCCCGGCGCCGCGCAGGTCTGTCAGCGGGAGTCAGTCACTGAAGTGCCGGTCACTGCGCGTCTGCGTCCCGTAGACTTCACCAGAAGGTAAAAGCTCGCTTCTTTACAGGCGCTTACCCCTGCATCTAGTTATTACAGCTGTCTGGAGTAAGATGAGATTGTGAAGTTCCGTGAGAACTTCAGAGTTCTGCTGCCAAATGATGAAAAAGGGCAAGTCTGACATTTATCTCTGCGGAAATGTGATCTCAGCGCTGTTATGTGTATTACAATGTTTGGAGAAGATTATTGACTTGTTTCGTGTAATCAGACGTTGCAGTTTCGTTATTTATTTCTTACTTTTCATTTATTTATAAAATTAAACAGGCAGTGGGTGATAAACAGTGTGTTGAGCACTCATGTTTTTTAACATTGTCCTCTGTTGTGTAATGGAGGAGAGCGTCCAGTGTCCCGCACAGTCCCGTATTCCTCCTCCTGACACGGATTCACTCACAGCTCACGTCCTGTCCAGGAATTCTGCTGGGGAATTGTATCGTAAGATTGACATTCCCATGCGGTCAAACACTCAGTATGTCTCTCTTTGTATTTCTCCATTGCTTTGTTGACAGCAGAGGTTTTTCGAGGATGGCTTTACACTTTTAAAGAGAATGATCTGCTTTGTGAATAAGGTGAAGGGAGCGATTTAACACACATGTCGGTTTCTGGCAACTTTCTAAGCATTAACAGAAAAGAGGTTCAGATTGTGTTTGTTTAGCGTATCGAGTTCGTATGTTGTTGATTGTTTTATTACATTGAGCATTCACATAAACTGACATGTTTAACTGACAGTGAGGAAGACAGCAGCTTGTACGTCTTCATATGCACGTCAGGCGGTGAACCATCTGTGATGCCCGCAAGAAAAACACTTAAATTTTCACTTTAAGTTCTTCTAAGTTCGTTTTGGTTCTTCGTCCTGTTTCCCTACACAATGTGTTTGCAGTGAAATTCATATGTTTACTCTTTATAATGTTCAAAGTGCTCTAGCGCAGGTGTACGGATCACAGATTGCAGCGCAAGCTCGCAGACGGTAGAGGGCAGTAGCGAGTCTTGTAGCCAAAGCGCACAAAAGCATTACAGACAAAATATAGACAAAACCGACGCGAAACGATATTTTCTTGTTAGCTTGTCGCGATTTAAATCGGCTTTTCTCAGTCCTAGAGCTATACCTTCCTACAGAGTTTAGCTTTATAAAGCCCTGAAGCAGCTAATCAAGGTCATTCAGTTCACATGAACAGTACAGGTGGGGTGTTAGAGTATGACTCTAATAGTGGGGAAGATCTTCAGAAACAGCACTGGACAGCCCTGATGTAGAAGGAAAACTGCATCATTCTCTAAAGAACCATGCAGTGCTCCACTGGGAACACGTACATACAGCTTGATTTGTAATCTTTTCATGCAACTAGTCATCATATGTGATCTGATGTATGATATATGATCTTTTCCATTATTATACCTGAGGTTTCATTGTACATATTTAAAGAGATAATAAAGCAGGTCTGCTGAATTTGCTGTATTATCCTCCGAGGGGTCCAGGGATATATTTATCTTATTCATTCACTTACACGTTCCAGTCAAGCAGTTTCTGTCCATCTCCCAGCCAACAGGAAACGCTCTCAACAGTCTCAAAAGTTCTCTCAAAGTTATTAAAAATTCTTGCAGTAACGTTAGGAATAGGAATGTTTTAAAAATGTTACAGAATTACAACAGTTTAAACAAAGCTTGCAGTGACGTTTACATAGATGCTTCTTGGAACAGCACATGTATGCTGGGTTTATTATTTAGTTGAAGCGTGCAGCCACACACATGTATAAAGCATGTTCATTGTTTATGGATGATGTTTGCTTTTTGATTACGGTTCCCTTAGATGCATTTGTTTAGTTCTTTTCACTGTCAGGTCCAGGAGAAGAATAGAGAACCTCAAGGGGTTAAATTATTCTGTCTTACTTTCAGTCTGACACGCTGCAGTAGACTTCCATCATTCATCTGATGAAGGATGTGTTGAAGTCTGGATCTATTGTGTGTGATTACATGAGCCATAGGCTGCTTTTGAATGTCTCCTCAACCAAGGAGTTCATTTGTTTACAGGCAGACTGAAGCTTTTGTGTATGATTATTAATATTCATATAGCCTCCCATCTCCATTATCACATGTTCCAGTCGATTCATGTGTTTTCACTGTTCATGAGGCCCCTCTTTTCAAATGTAAAGCAGGTTTAGATCAGTAATGATCTTATAAGATCTCCTGTCATTTGGAAACGCACAAGTCTGCACAGCAGAGATTCTCTTTAAGCGATCACTGAAGTACTCTGAAGATCAGTTACACATCCACAGTGAGAGACATGATAAGTGATCTGATCAGTCACATCTGATATCAGCATTAATAATTTTTGATCTCAGGAAAGGATGACTTCACAGCCCTGATCAAAGTTTCAGTGGTGCATACATTTACTGTATGTGTCATCTGAATTATTTCTGATGCAGAGCCATCATTCAGAAGAGGAGAGTGAATGAAAGTTTAATAGGAAAGAACTTGATCTGACTGGCAGCAGATGGAATAGAGTGACAGGGCCAGGCCTTCTTCAGCCTGGATCCCCAGCTAACAGGGAACGATCCCAGAACATTGGCTTATGTTCTCTCAAAGTTCTCTCAAAGTTATCAGAAACATTCTTGCAGTATAGTGGGTAGAACTTTTTAATAATGTTTTATTTATAAACTTTATTTAATTTTTTTAAATTCTGAACATTCCACTAGCAACTTAGGAATAACATTTTTAATATATATATATATATATATAGTGGAATGTTCAGAATTTAAAAAATGTGAATAAAGTTTTTAAAACCAGGCAATAACATTAATACAACATCTAAAAAACTGTACATTTTGAACTTTCCCAGTACATTTAAAATAACATTTTTTATGTTTTTGTTACTTAATGGAAATGTTAAGGAAACATTCTTACAACCTAAAATTATTAGCTGGGTCAGGGTTAGTGAGGTAACCAAGCTTATAAAGACACACTGTAGACTCCAGGTGTGAAGTCAGAGATCTTGATGAAGTTTACTCATGCTGATAGAAGTTTCTTTGAGCTCATAATACAATTGAACTTTAGTTTAACCGTGCAGTCTGTCTGAAATCATTTTTCTATTGGAGCAGAACTTGTGTCTTCAGGGGAGAAATGGCATGTTTAATTTTTCAGTATGACTCTTGATCTATGATGATGTTACAGTGTTTGAATGTACACTGCTCTGTGTTTAAAACCTAAGGTAACAGGACGGTTGCACACAGCCGCCAGCACAGACTGACTTCTGTGACCTGACACTTAGCTTGAGTCTTTTTTCACCACATTTACAGACAGTAAAAGGTGTTAACAGTGACATCAAGATTTTTAGAGCTTTCAAATTACAGTTGCACTCAGGCTTGGTACAAGGAAGCCATGTTTACTGTGAGTACAGCCTCAGCTTCTGCTGTTCCCAGACTGCCTTTGAAAGCTTCTTGGCAAAGCGTCTTGTGATGTTTTGATGCCTGATTGGCGTGAATTGTTTATGTTAATGAATAACTTAATTATTATTCTTGTTATCAAGGGAAGAATTTGGTGGCTCTTGGCAGCTTCTCAAAAATATTGTATTAACACCCTGCTATCCTTTGTTTGTACGGGGGAGGCTGGTGGCGTGGTTTAAATTAAAAGTTTTCCCCAATTAGTTAAAGCTACAATCTGTAACTTTCGTCTCTCTGTCGCCATCTCTGTTTAAAACATAAAATTGCAGGTTACTTTACATACTTTTCATTATGTATTTTGAATTTGAATAAAGTGGAAATCACACAGACAGCTCAAATTATAAATCATTATTATAAACTTTTTGTTGTGAATTAGGGTAAGGTCAAGAGATTGTGTTGATCACTGATCGCTAATGTACTTGATTTTTGTTCATTTTTAACCAGGAAGTTATGGATTGCAGCTTTCAGGAACTACAAAAAATAATGGCTAGAATATTGGAAGATTTCTTTCACTGTTGATAAATCAAGGCTGTGTATAGTTTTAGAAAGTGCAGCTGCCTATAGCACAGACCTCAGAAAGTTGTTGTGGACTGGTGCTTGCTCACTACTCTTTGTGAATCAGTGAGGTGAAGGAGCTGCTCATTGTCTGCAGATCTAATTACTACTTGATGTGACTGCAGACACTCAATTTGTCTGCAGTCTCTGTCAACACATTTGTATAGCTGTGAATGTCATGCAGACAGATGACAGACAAAATAAAACAAACAATTAACTCTTGGAACCAACACTGATGTTTCATGTCATCTTATGTCTTTTCCAGTAACAATCTTTTTCAACAAGTAGCTTGACAAAATGATTGTAAAATTCTATCCTGGAATGACTTTATATATACATTTTAATAGATTAAAGTAGCTTGATTTTAATTGTAGTTTCAATTTAGTAGGTTAAAAAGCTGCAGTTTTAAAGTGGATTCGCTAACACTGTCCAGCATAAAGTTTCAGAAGTGATCTTACTGTCTCAAAAGAGATTTTTATATGTGAATTCAATATGAATGTTTATACTCAATATGAATTCTTACTTAATTCTTTCAGGACCAAATTAGTTCATTTGTGTCTATTTCTGTTTTTCCCAAAAATTCGAAAAATCGGGACAAAGTCAACACTAATGAAACATAACTGAGAACTCCTGCAAGTCTCCTGAACTATTAAAGAGACCTCATCTCACTTAGAAACAATGAGGAAGAAAAACGTGAGCACAGCTATGAGCCACCAGATACAATGACTCCGATCATACATGCAGATATAGCCCCACCACTGTCTACATCCTGAAGATTTACTCTGTTCGCTTTCACAACTGGTGACAGTCCATAGAGAGTCTGTAATCCTGCGTCTGCCCACCTGATTTTAACACACCCTCTGAAAGCAACAGAGAAATCCATTTCTCTCAGCCCAGCTCAAAAAAACAGCAGGTTATTATTTCGTTTCACAAATCGTTCTTTCATCCTGTGACTCACAGTTATTTTCAGAACTATATGAACTCTGATTTTGAATTTTTATTGGTAGTTTAAAAACAACACAACAGATCAACATGTTTCCAGGTTGTGGATGTGAATAGAATGCCCTCAAAAGCCCTCAGGATGAAAAAAGTCTGTGGCTGAATCTGTGGTGTAGGCATCTTATCTGTCTGAGCTAAGTGTTTTTTCTCCTAAGGCCAGACATTCAGTCCATTGTCTCATACTGTACAACAAAAAGATCTATAAATTGCCCCCCGGAGGAAAAAAGTCAGAGTAGATATCCATTGTTGTGGGCAAAGTGAGACATTTTTGACCTAATGTTGATTCAAAAAGTATCTAAGCGGAATGGCAGAAATAATAACGCTCAAGCTGTCACTGGTTAAAAAAATTGGATAAGTATGTGGTTAAAGTCTCATGCCATTAGTTATTAAGTATTAGTTCTGTCACTGTTTGTTAATAAATCCTAATTAAATGTTCGTACTTTCTTGGGTTCTTTATTAAGCACTAAAGTGAGTCTTTATGTAACATTTTATTGAATCCACCCAACCAGATCTGCTTTTGTGTCCAGAGGAAAGAAATCATATGGGTTTGGATCAACATGAGGATGAGTAAATCATGACAACATTTTCATTTTTGGGTGAACTGTCCCATTAAGCCGGTGTCATTATGTTGGCCTGCTATGAAATCACAAACAGCAGTGATTTGATAGCAGCACACTGCATACATTAATGTTATAGCTATACTATAGAGTTCATACCAAAACCTTTCTTTCCTAACTTGCTAATGCACTGTGGCTGGTGGTTGTTTCTATAGTGATAAGAACAGCTTTGTGTTGGGGCACAGAGGTCTGTCTCAAACACATCGACAGGCAGAACCGTGTCTGACAGTGATTAATGTTCAGTCCAGATTAACAGAGCATCCATTCTGCATTCATCAATGATCAGACGAGCTTGTTTGTGGAGAGTTATGATTAATAATGATGTATTAAATGGGTGGGAAATCTAGGAGCTTGAGCTGATAATCTGTCAACAAGAATAAAGAGAAATACATGACAAAACATTTTAACTGATGTATTTTTAAATTATGTTCTGTGCTCGTTCTTAAACAGTTTGGATGCAGTGTGGGTGCGCATTTCTGGTGGTACGAGATTATGGATTTGTAATGTGTTGTTTTGTAATTAATCGTACTAAATTGACATACATACATATACCTTCTTTTGAAAGATAATTGATAATTGAAAGATAATCAAAAGTGGTTCATTGAAATAATGTTATTATAAACTTGCTGTTGTGAATCAGGGTAAGGAGAGCACTTTCACTTTGAACACTGAACTGTCATGTACTTTCTTATTGACTTTTGTCTTTAATGATTTTTTTACCAAAAAAAAGTTATTACTGTTTTTTATTATCACTTACTGTTTCTTTTTCAAACCGTCCTATAGGCAGTATACAGTAATGTGCAGTTCTTCTGAAGTATTAAGGTTCTTTTCCGTTATAAAGATAGCCTTGGATAGGGGTGGACATAGATGGAGCTCTCATTTATGAATTACTGTTGGATTAAATGCATTTCCTGATGTAAATGATGTTAACTGTGGGCAGAGCAGATACAGAACCCCTCTGAGAGGTGACACTGCTGCCGTTATTACTCTGTGTCCTTGCAGGATAATGGGTAATGTCAAGATCTGAATATTGTCCACGAGCTGGGATGGTTTTCTGCCAAACAGCATTGGCAGCAAAACATCTTAGCAACTTGGAAGGTGGAACAGCAACATGATGGTGGAGGAAGTGCCCCACTATCATGTGTGTAAATCAGGCTAGTGAAATGTTTGATGTTTAAAGTAAACATGTTTACTTTAGATTGTAAAGTTTTGGGGATAAGACCTGCATGCCAACACATTGTGAAATACAGGGTACACAGAGGTAGAGAGAGAGAGATCTTTAGAAGCACAGTCGATCACAGGTTCAGTTCATCAGTGAATCTGAGCAATTGGTCCAGAGAGTACAAACAATGTACCACAATAAGAAAAGTAATCAATATGGTTAGTGTAAATAATGTATCATGGAACCTTCATCCTGCTTTAACGCTTTTGTTTCTGATTAAAGAAACAGCAGCAAAACACAAATGAAAAGGATTTCATATGCCTTTTTTCAGTCTGTATGTATTTTCTCTTTGAGATCCCGTATATATCTTGTCTGTATGTATTAACCAACATGATTGGCATGTTATTTAGATCACCAATAAACCAGAAGCAGTCCTCCAGCTCTCTTTAGTCTGATATTTACTGAGTGGTGTAACTCTGGAGGTTATTGAACTGAGAGCTGTCCAGTAGACTGTCCACTGCACAAAGAGCTGCAGAAGATCTGAGCACCAGTCATTCTCAGCAACATATGAAATGATGGAGTGTCTGGTTTCTAAACGTCTTTTGAATTTCTACTTTCATGCTCTAAGCAGTCAATAGTTCACTACACAAAGCACTTTGTAGTCGACACAAACTGTTTATTCTCCTTGTGAGTTTGCAGTGTATGTAGACTGGGTTTTTTGCTTCAAGCTGTGTCTTGTGTATTTCTCTTCATGGGTTTTGAGAATGAGCGCATGTTTGCAGCCTCTCCATGTTGACATCTGCCTAATGTGTCTATAGCTTCTACCAAGAGCCAGATGAATGTGTAGAAACATTTTGATTGGACGTTTGATTGTGTGCACAGCCTTCGATGTCAACAACAAAATCTATGGGAAGCGCTTTCTTCTGTGTATTATGTTATCTTAATAATGCATGTGTTATATATTGAGTTGCATTTTACTGTTTGTATTTGCATTTTTTATTAAGTTTTTTTATTAGGTTGATCTATGAAAGTTTAAAAATGTTACAGAATTTTACAAAGTTTGAATAAGATGTTTTTAATGTTCATAGAACTTTCATATAACCTTTAACGTTTTTGTTACTTAATGCAAATGTTAGGGAAACGTTCATACAACCTAAAACTGTTAAATGAATTGGCTGGCATTGAGCCCAGCAGCCGTCAGCAGTTTACAATGTAGCAGTGCCCAGCTCTAATTTTACAAAGGCATGCTTTTATTTATTAGGGTTTGAGAAATGATAGAACTGCTGCCACTGTGCAGTGAGTGGAATAAACAAGATGTAAAAGAGAAGCTTGTTAAGTGTAGACGGCCAATTTGTGCTGCCCTTATACTGTGTTGAGTTCCCTCTCCTCTCCTGGAGCGCAGTGTCACTGTGAAATAACTGAAGCATCAGATACAGTTTCATTCATACTGTACATCTCTCACTGAGAGAGATTCACAGCATCAGCACCAGCAAAATAGAATCTTAGATCTTGAATTACTGGGAAACCATTAACAGTCTCTCAGTACTTTTTATTTAATGAGTGTGGTTGATGGAGCTGGAAATGACTTGGCCTTAAACCGTTTTGATTGTTTTATAGAAACATTATCTTTATTGTACCAAGAGTGCTTGGAAACAATCACAGGTTTGATGGTGAGGTGTTTACAACTAAATAAATCCCTGAGGGAGATCAGATCAGATCAGAGGTCAGAGCTCATTCAGCTGCAACACAAATTCTCTGTGCTGGCTTTTACTAGGCGTAACTTTCACCTCTTTATTGCCATCTTTGTTCAAAACATATTATTGCAGAGTATGTTGTTTTCTTCAAGTTTGCTGAAGTCAAATGAAGTCAAACAGACATCTCCCGTTGTGCTGGGAATCAGCGTGAGGTAAACTGTGTATTCCCAGTCTCCAGTCACTCCAATCTGTAAATGTTCTGCTTATCTGTCTTGCATCATCTCCAATAATGAGGTTTAAAGCAGTCAGACGTTTATCAGTGAGTGAGTGTTCGTTTGGTTCTCATCAGTTATCTCTGCTCTTTACGTCTGCCTGCTGAAGTTTTAATTATGACATTGACAGAGAGCTGCTGTTCAGATACCCCCACCCCCCTAACTTCCTGCCACAGTGTGTTCAGAGCGCCCTCTACAGGTCCAGGTACAGGAAGATGTAAAATGTTCAATGTAAAATGCAGTCAGAGGTGAAGGCGCTTTGGTGGATCAAGATACATTAATTGTTTTTTTATTGGGTTTTATTGCATCAGTGGTTCTTGCTACAGCTGATGGGTAATTAGGTTACAAATGGATGTTTAAAGCAATTCAATATAAGCAACATTTCTTGTCACATTTTTGTTTTTGTCACAGTCACAGTGAATGAAATCTCTGAGATCAGACTCTACCTGTCTCACCTCATCCTCCACACAGCAGGATTCTGGTTCTGTCTCCTCAGACTCTCTTAATCCTGGGCTCTGGGGAGTCAGTCAGTAAATGTTCATCTTACAGTGAACACCTGGCTGATCGGAGAATACACCCCACAGCACACAGCCATTTCCCAGCTATCAGGGAACGTTCTCAGAGTGTCAGCTAATGTTCTCTCAAAGCCAAACATTTTTTAAAGATATATATTAAAATTATGATTTTTAGGTTGTGAGGGGATTGTTTTAAAAACGTTACAGACTTAATATTTGAATACAGTTCTTATAATCAAGCAATAACATTAATATAATGTCTAAAAAACTGGATGTTTTGAACATCCCTAGCACTTTAAAATAACATTTTTAATGTTTTTGTGATTTCATGAAAACTTTAGGGAAACACTCTTGAAACCTAAGCTTGTGCTGTATTCACTGAGGGCTCCACAGGCTATAATCCAGCCCTGCAGCTGTGTGCCTGCACCAACATTTAAATGTATTCAATATATAAAATGTGCATAAAAAGTACTTGTCAAATGTATTGCTCAGAATTCATGGTACTTTTTTGTGTTTTGTCTTTTTTTTAACTTAGTAGTCAGATTGTGTTTTTGTAATTCAGATTCCAGCTGAGCATCCTGTGGGGGCGTGGCCAATTTAGCTGAGATTCTCAGCTGAGATTCTTCAGATTCAAAGCTGTACCCAACACTGTTTTCAAAGAGCATTTCTCTTGCACTGGTTTATTTATGAGTGTATTGAGTAACTCATTGCAAATTCTCTCTCTCTCTCTCTCTCTCTCGCTATATCTCTATCTCTCTCTATCTCCAGTGAGTAAACGTGTGTCCTCTGATGTTCTCTTTACAGGCTGTGGGAGGATTTCTGCAGTCTTAAGAATGGCCCGTTTGTGATGTACGTGTAAGTACAATCTTAGTTCTTAAAGGGATAGTGCATAAGAAAATATAAATTAAAAAAAAATTTATATATTCACTCTTATATAATTCCAAACCCATTCACATTCACAAGGTTTTGACTTAAAGAAGACTTTTTTAAAAATTTAATTAAGTACTAATTTAAGTCTTCTGTTTTGTGTAAGAAACAGTCATTATTCAGAGACGTGTCTAGCATTTAAAAAAAGTGTGATTTAAAGTTACTGAATATGACGCATCATTTATAAATGATGAATGCAATGACTTCAGTCTGTTTCTCACACAAACCTATCATTTGTCTTGGAATATTCTTGGAATGTAGCGTACAGAAGTGGTCCCTATTTTGTTTTTTTGGACTGGACAGAAGCTTTTGAAATGTTAGCTTTTGCGTTCCACTGTAAAAATAACCATAATAATGAGAGACTTTTCAGTTCTTGATAAACTGCTCCTTCAGCTGGAACTGAAGTCAGAATGAAAAACTGAATCTGTTTGAGGTTTCACTCTGTCTCTTTTCTGTTCTTTATGTGGCTTTTGTTTTTGTCACCTCTTTGCTTCTCTGTCTCTGTGACCGTGGCCAAAGTCACTGAGACTTTCAAGTCAAATCCCTTTATTCTATGTCAGAAACGGAGTGTTCTGGGGAATAAAAAAGGCTGAAACCTTTATTGCAGCCATTTATGGAGCGGCACAGCCTGAAGATCTTTTCCTGATCTCAAAAGAAACTGTAGGAGAGACTGGCATGTTTAATTGGCTATTTGAAAGCTAATTAAAGCTTGTGTGTTGATGTGTTTGACAAATCACAAGGGCCATTTTCACGTCCATTTCCTCTGAAAGTTTTGTGTCAGTATTAAAGTAAATTCACTGGTGATTGGTTTAATGGTATTTTTTGTATTATGATGATAAGAAAATGGGGGCGTGCACAACTGTCAGAAAATCCTAATGATCTTAAACTCTTAAAAATAATTTTATCTGATAGTTTTTTATTTATTTGAGGGTAAGTTGTGACCTGAAGATGCTTTGACAGTTTTGTGTGATTATCCAGCATTTTATTTCAGGGCTTGTTTAACCCTTGCAGAGAGGAACATGTGTTTGTAGATAATGAATTGCCAAACACCTGGAAGCACTAACTCGGCTAACAATTTTTGTTGGTTAAAAGAATGTTTCCCTAACGTTTCAAACAGAAATGTTAAAATGTTGTTTTGAATGCTCTAGGAACATTCCTAAAATGTTCTACAAATGTTATTGCAAGAAGGACCGTGTGGTATAGAGGGTTGTGTGGCGGAGAGCTTGGCCACAAAGACTCAGGGACAAGCGTTTACTGACGTATTAGTTAAAGAACAACTGTCCTCAAATGCAAACCAATTATGAAGTTCGATTTGACAGCTGTCTGGAACATTTGTATAATTAATAATCTTACTGAGTTAGCCATGCTTGTAATGTTGTTTGTGTCTGTGAATGAAAAGAGGTGAAGCCGCTTGTTTTGGTGCTGGTTTTGTGGAGTTTGGGGGGGATTTTTGTAGCTAGACCAAATTACAAAGGGAAGAATTAAATGCGTCCCACTGGATTCTTACAGCACATTGTTTGGCGGTAAGAATCCAACAGGATTTTCAGACTGTGGCAATTAATCAAACTCATGCACTCTTTTCCAAAACCTAGTAAGCAACTTCATTATGCTGTCTCCTAAGAAAACTGTTTTAGTCGAATTATAAGCAAAGCACAGCCTTTATGAAGAAGGCAATCCCATAATGCAAATTAAAATAGGATAGTGGATAAGAAAAAATTATGATTATAATATACCTTATTACTTTTAAGGTTATTTTTCAGCTCATCATAGTAGGCAGAGCTATTTGTGTTGCAGTTTTATAATAATTACAATTAAGCTTTAAAAAACAATAGACAGCAATGCAGCTCACTACACTTGACATAAATATGAAATCAGTCCTCAACTTTTTCTGGTGATGACGTGATTTCACAGTTCACATGGACTTTCCCTCATTGGTGAAACCTCAGAAATTAACCAATTAAACAGCGATAAAGGCTGCAGGCTGAACATGCTTATCGTGTGTCAGATTGATCTGAAAATATAACTGTGAAAAATTCTAGCAGGGGAACTTGTGAAAATACACAGGAATTGGGTTTCTGAAAGCTAGTAGGATTATTTTTCCTTTACTGAGTTCGGCTTCTTTTCTCATGGTAAATTCAGAGGCAGTGGTGCTGGGTGTATTGTTCTCAGGGTCATTAAGCCGTGTGGTCTGAGCCTGCTGGATCTTTTATCATCTGCTCTGGATCAGCAGCCATAAAACAGTGGCTAACTTTGTGTGTTTATTTCCCCATAACAAAAGATTAGCCGTCTACAGCTCACGAGCTCCGCTAATGCTCACTGGGACAGAAGCAGCCCAGCATCATAAATCCACTGCCTGATTTTTGTTTCTTTCTCATTGTTTGCACCATTTCTGTCCTTCTTCTTTGAGAGAACTGTTAGAGAACGTTAGTCAGCATTCTGAGAATGTTCCTTGTGAGCTGGGAAATTGAATATCTTTACCCTGTTCACCTGTAGAGCCCCCAATCCATTGAGGCGTTACTTTCAGAAACTGGAATAATCATGAGTGTTGTCAGTGGTTTTCATTAGTAAGGTAAAGCCGAGTGTGTCTTTCTTAAATCTGTTTTTATTAGCAGCTTTATGAAGCAGTCAGACACAGTTTACAGGTGGAAACATCTGTGGAAGTGAAGTGAGATTTGAACAGGATGAGTGAAGCTCTTAAATGATTCAGTAAGATGATCCGAGGGCATTTTTTCTTTTGCTCTTGAAGTCTGGCATATGCAGGCAAATGCTTTGTGTTTGGAGATGATGAACGCTTTGCATCTCACTGCATTACAATGCTGGAATGATATGTGTTTGGCTTCATTTGAGTTACAGTAATGAATGAATGGTTTGCATGTGGAGATTTATAACCGTTTATAACCAGATTGTGGCGTGTTCTGGAGAGATTGTGATTGGTGCTCGGCCATGCAGAACTCATCGCCATGACGCGAAGTGTTTTAAACAGTTGCTGCACAGTTTCTAGGCTGTTCCGGATGGTTGCTAGGGGCTTGCTCACTGGCCCAAGGCAAATGTCCATGTCACTTGTTTCCATGCAGTGAAGTGGATGGAGACCAAGTGCAGCTGCAGTCACTATTCACTTTCATAAGCGTCTGGTGCAACCAATCAGGTCTGGACAAACTATAGGGTTAATTAAAGGGTTAAATGTACTTCATTCTGATGAAAACAAACTGCACACAAAAAAGCCACTTCCTTTAATTTTATTTTTGAATCTTTATTTAAAACATCAAAAAACATCCGCTAAACACAAAAGGAGGAAAAAACATCATAGACAGAATAATATTACAAAAAATGTCTCAAACCATTAAAAACAGGCACAAAACAATGCTTCTGTATTTTCATTTTCCACTGGCAGTTATGGTTATTAAAAATCTTAAAGAGCATACCATGATAACAGTGATGTTTTTAATAGACAACAATAGTCGGTTGGTTGTCAGACATTCTTTGTGGTTTAATTAACCACATAGATTGATTCTCCACAACATTTCCTGGAAAATCAGACCCGACAAATTATAGCTGAAATTATAAATCATTATTATAACACTGATCTGTCATGTACTTGCTCAATAACTGATTTTCGTTCATTTTTTTATAATTTTTTCAAATCTTACTAAAATGCAGTTTACTGTGGCAAAAGTGAACACAAATCACAATAGAATATTCTTTAATAACTGTAGCATAAAATATTCATTATGGAAAATACAATTAAATCAACTGCCCCATCCGAAATTGTATATTGCATTTATTTGGAGTCCTCGTCAGCTTATGTAACTTATGTGACATTCTTTGAAAATTGAAAATATCAGGAAAACATGCAATGTTTTTTTCTTTCTTTTGCAGTGTCCTTAAATAATCCTGTTACAGTTTTGTTTTTAGAGATTGTTTTGTGCGTGTGTGAATACAATCGCTGGATAACCGCAGGAAGAGTGTCCGTGTGTTCTGTCTGTCTGTGCGTGTTCTGGTGAATGTAAACTCTGCAGATCAATCCACTGTCCCTCAGCAGGAGCCAGGAAGAGGCAAGAAAGCAAGAGATCTAAACACTGGGAGAGACTGTGGGCTTCTGAGGATGGAAATAAAAGCTATCAGAGCTCTCTCAGAAGGTGGACGTGCTAAAAAGAGCTTTGGACATGCTCTGAGACAGCTGCTTTCTAAAAATGTACTGTAGGGAGTGAAGAGGAGGTTCATAGCTACAGATCTATTGGTACTGAGAGCCAAGTTCTTTATCCGTCTTTCCCATAGGACAAGAATACTGAGATCTCATTGAAAACACACCCTAAACTATACACGGATTAGCTCTAGTACTCTATTGTTGGAGTGCTAGCCCAGCTAACAGGGAACATTTGGCTAACATTTTCTAAAAATCCTCTCGAGGTTAACGAAAATGTTCTTGCTAGTAAAACTGTTTGTTATTGTTATAAATCATATAAAAAATGTTATTCTTAATTTGTTAGGGGAGCATTTTTAAAATGTTACAGAATTAAAAAATGTTTGAATAATGTTCATATAACCAAACAATAACTTTAATATAACATCTACAAAACTGGACATTTGAGCATTCTTATATGTTAGAACATATAGTCTAACATTTTTAACGTTTTCGTTAATTAATGGAAATCAGAGGAGAACCATCTACACATTTTATCCCATCTGTTACCCCATGGATTATTCCCTTTGGAGATGACCTACAGAAAGAGCTCCTTGAGAATGTATTTATTCAGTTTTAGAGCCTCAAACTGTTTTGCCTCATCTTCTAGGATGCCACCTCTACATTTCATAGGGGAATTCATTACAAAGTATAACAGCGGCTTCGGTTCACACTGCGGGGTGATGCTTAAGCTTGTTTATTTACTGCCATAGAATTGTTGATGAAGAAAGTTGCTGTTGTGGTGTGTGTGTTGGAGTGGTTTAGACAGGGTTTCCTGACTGAATCCAGTCTGCCCCCTCTGCTTTCTGACCCCAGGCTGACAGAAGGGCTTCTAATTCCCCTGCGGACACAAATGCCCCTGGTGATGAGTGCTGTTTCATTAATAACATACACAACCTGGGCCTTCAGGATGACTGTTCATCAGTTATTGCTTCTAACCTTCAATGCCTCAGATACAGTTGGGTATGTAGGGACACGTATTTGTGGTGCATGGAGCAGAACGGTGACAAAAACAAGGATGCAATTGCCTCCGACAAGAAGGCAACTTTCAGAATACCCTGCTGAGAAGACCTCTGTAGGCAGTATACATTTGCTCATCTTTTTGGTGATACAGACTTGTTAAGCTGGTTAGTGGTGGTTTGGTGCTAGTCTATTGGATGAGTCACCAGTACAATTTAAATGGTAAATATAATTTAAATACGTGTCTGATCCGTTTCTGTTGTACAATATCTTGGATTAAAAGTTGATTTTGATAAATGCGGTTGATGTTAGGGAGACATCCTACACCTAAAACGGGTGAACTCTGATGCTTTTATTTCACGCAGATCAACACTCCACAGTAACACTCGGATGGTAATGAGTCTTGCTACTTAAAGTGAACTTTAAACACAAGTTACATCAAAGCATGAGAGGGTGAAAGAGATCATGTCTATGGTCAGTATTGACATTAAAATCATTCTGTTACCAGGGTTTGTAGCAGAGCATTTAAAGCTTTTGTCCCTTCGTTCTTCAGCTCTGTTTTCTCCTCTGAGACTGTTAGCATCTCTCTCTGCTCTAGTCATTAACTTCTGACCTTTTGACCTGAATCACTTTACTAGGAAGTTGTGCTTTATAAATAGACATCGTGCTGACACTGTACCGTGTGGAATAGAGGACAAAGCACATCACAAGTCCTAGTCCTCACTTAAATGCTGACACGCAGCCTTGTCCATCATCACATTGTACCTGGAAAAAGCTTTTTCTTCACCTCATTGTCCCTTTAGGTCATTCTACTGCATCATTCTGTGAAAGATTTACACATAAACCCCTGCCTTTCAATATCCAGTACTGTGGCTCATTTCAAGCACTTAAAAATTACTGCAGTCCTAGCTAACAATTTTAGGTTGTAAGAACATTTTCTTAATGTTTCCCTGTTTCCCCATGATTTCATGCTGTCTGTCTAATAGAGTCAACAAGGCAAAATGAAATATTATCTATTGACTAAACCACAAAGCACAGATCAGCTCTGAAAACCTTGTCATTCAAGCTAAGTATCAAAGCAGCAGAAGATATGAGTGGACTGCAGGGTCAGGAGTAGCCTGACACACAGCAGCTTTTATCACATAGCCTCAGCTCCAGACCTCTTTAGAGATCTTGAAAGTCACTATATGCTACATACCTTTAACTACAAAGAGATGATGAGAGCTCTGTATGGTATCTGATGGTGTCAGTGAGAACAGTGATGGATACAGGTGATGGAGGTGATGGGTAACCCCAGGCTAAATGATAGATGTACAGTATTCCACACAGTTTATACAGTATTCCAGTACAGTTTATAACCAGACATATACTATAAACAGACACGTGGTGGCGACTACATATATATTTAAAAAATTGTATTCTTAAGTTGTTAGTGGAATGTTTTACAGACTTTACAGAATTTAAAATTGTTAGCTGAGTTACATATTTCATTTACTGAATCAAGTGCTTAAAGCAGACTGTGTGAAAATAAGTGACACACAGTGGGCTTGATTCATTCTTAATGAATCCCATCTCTCGTATCTCTCTTGGAGCTCTGCCATCACAGACTACACAAACCAGGCTGATAAACTGGATAAGCACCTTTCTACATTCAGTTAGAACTGCAGTTTGAAATTAAATGCTGGGACTTGCAATCAAGCTGTGATTTTAATGGAGGTTGTGGAAGTCTGAGCACTGTTGAGGGTTTGCTGTTTGCAGGGTCTTCGAAGAGGCACTTCAGGAACGAAACAGCCTAGCTGATCACAAGCAGCTTCAAAGCTCTGCTCAGCAGTTTGCTCTGTCACTCCACCAGACACCAGCGGACCAAATGGGACTGTCTCAGACTTATGTCTGTATTGTGTGTGTTTTTCTGTGCATGGACAACTTCATATCTAAAGAATAATATTTTGATATGCATAATACATAACATATAAAAAATCTTCTACTGGTGCTACTGCAAGAATGTTTTTGATAACTTTGAGAGAACTTTTAGAAAATGTTAGCCAGTGTTCTGGGAATGTTTCCTGTCAGCTGGGAAACACATCCACAACTTGGATGGAGTGGTCAATATTTCACATAAGGTTCTGAACTTTGCTCTCATTGTGACCTAATGTGCTGCTTTAGTGTGTTGTTTATGTATTGTGATAAGCCTACACATCCTGCAGCTCAGAAAATCAAACAAGCTCTCAAAACACACCTGCACTCTCGACGGGAGTTTCACTCCAGAATTGCAGATGAGTGTGAAACTGGATACTGTAGTTTTACGCCAATCTGCCCAGAAGACAGGAAAACTCTTTCTGATTTGCCCTCTGTCTGTGAATGAAGCTCTGATATGTTATTAGATACATTTTTTGTGTATTTGTGTTTTTTGCATTTTACTGTAAACGTTCATGCGTGAGATGAACGACTTCACTCTGATTACTGTGACCTGCCTCTCACCCTCACACCAAAACATTATTTTATGAGGCTTTTCCCATTTTGCTCTCAGTAGTTCCTCTATCTTCCATGTAGACCTCCATCACACCCCCATTGCTCTGCCTTCAGGGCCCCTTTTGTCCTTCCTTTGGTCCTGGTAGTTCATATTGGAAAAAATGTGTCCTAACCCTAACGTGAGGTGTGCAGATGATAACTCTGATGATCATTTTTGGGTGAACAAAATTTACAAACGATAAAGGGAAAATAACAAGTGTGACTGTGTTTGTCTTCTTTTTTTATGTGGAGACAGTAAGCTGCGGTTGAGGATGTCTTCTTGTATCTTTAGGCTAATTGAGAAACAGGTGTTGATCCCTCCACTGCAAATGAGACCTCCCTCAACATGAGCTGGAGAGCTTCCTAATAACTTCACACTCTGCTGGTCCTCATCAGCATTCCTGCAGTGCTGAAGCTAATGACGAGGCTTTTCTGACATAATGTGCCATTTACATGACTGATTGCTCATACATTTGCTGTTTATGAGGGCTGATGGGTTCACACAAGATGCTAAACCTGAAGAATATAATGAGAGGTGATCAGAATTGCCTGGACTTGTCAGAAATTACTTAAATTACTGTTAAAACATTCTAAAAATACTTTCTTTGCTGTAAATACATCAATATACTAAATGAGTGTGTTTTGATTTGAAATATTGTGGCTGTGTGTCAGCTGCTGGAGATTTTTTTATCGTACATTTACAGTACGTACATTTAGAAGAAACATGGAGGGATGTTAAAATACAGGCAAAGACAGAATTTTAGTTATTTTGGATTAGTTGTGTCTGTTCATACAGACTTTAACTGATGTCTAACTGATAGTCACAGGTGCTTGTGTTGCTCGTATTCACAATACAATAACTCTTAAATGTAGCTCAAACTGTAACTGTTTATGAACTGTAGCTATTTAGTTGTGAGTTACATAATGTGATGTCAGACTTATTTCTTTGTTATGAATAATCTTCTGCTCCTCTTAGTTTAGCTGTTTTTAAACTCAGGATTGTGTCCTGAGAGGATGACTCTCTGCTCTGTCTGGCTGTGGTTTGGTTTTTGGGTTTGGTGAGGTGTCTTGTTTTTTGCAGAAGCAGAAGCTGTTCTGACTGCTGACTTGTCAGAACATTCAGGTGATATTTTAAGCTGAAATTGTTCCAGTGGTAGGAAATCATAGAAAATGACATACGTCAGCGTGATTAATTGTGTTAAAACTTTTATTTAATTAATCACACTAAATTAACATCTTACATGGGCAGCATCTGTTTTATTTACTGGATTTGTGGTTTACTTAAGCTTTTGGCAGGCACTTTTAGCCAAAGGAAATTACAGTGTAATTGAGTCCCTAGGAATGGAACCCATGACCCTTAACCCTTTACCAGTTTAGCTACCTGTGGTTTTCGGGGAACAGACCTGACTTTTGCAGCATTTCACAATTGTCCTACAGTGTTAACGACTTGTTCATTATCCAGTTCTGTTGCCATGGAAACACACAGGGTGCTTGGGTAAGAGGAAGGCACATTTTATTGCGCAGGTTCTGGACACTGTTGACAGAAGCACTGCGTGCTCATTCAGTAATTTAATCGAGGAAAGTTTCTTAAGCCAGCTGCATACTGTCCTCAGATAACTGACCCTCCACTCACACTGTCCACTCACACCCTCCACTCACACTGTCCACAGATAACTGACCCTCCACTCACACTGTCCACTCACACCCTCCACTCACACTGTCCACAGATAACTGACCCTCCACTCACACTGTCCACTCACACCCAAAACAGATAACTGACCCTCCATCACACTGTCCACTCACACCCTCCACTCACACTGTCCACAGATAACTGACCCTCCACTCACACTGTCCACTCACACCCTCCACTCACACTGTCCACAGATAACTGACCCTCCACTCACACTGTCCACTCACACCCTCCACTCACACTGTCCTCAGATAACTGACCCTCCACTCACACTGTCCACAGATAACTGACACACTACCACCCCCACAGATAACTGACCCTCCATCATGTCCACGTAACTGACCCTCCACTCACACCCTCCACTCACACCCTCCACAGATAACTGACCCTCCACTCACACTGTCCACAGATAACTGACCCTCCACTCACACCCTCCACTCACACCCTCCACTCACACTGTCCACTCACACCGTACACAGATAACTGACCCTCCACTCACACTGTCCACTCACACCGTCCACAGATAACTGACCCTCCACTCATACCGTCCACAGATAACTGACCCTCCACTCACACCCTCCACTCACACCCTCCACTCACACTGTCCACACATAACTGACCCTCCACTCACACCCTGTCCACTAACTACCCTCCACTCACACTGTCCACAGATAACTGACCCTCCACTCACACTGTCCACTCACACCCTCCACTCACACTGTCCTCAGATAACTGACCCTCCACTCACACTGTCCACAGATAACTGACCCTCCACTCACACCCTCCACTCACACCCTCCACAGATAACTGACCCTCCACTCCACTCACACCCTCCACAGATAACTGACCCTCCACTCACACTGTCACCTCCACTCACACCCTCCACTACACTGTCCACTCACACCGTACACAGATAACTGACCCTCCACTCACACTGTCCACTCACACCGTCCACAGATAACTGACCCTCCACTCATACCGTCCACAGATAACTGACCCTCCACTCACACCCTCCACAGATCACACCCTCCACTCACACTGTCCACTCACACCGTCCACAGATAACTGACCCTCCACTCACACCCTCCACTCATACCGTCCACAGATAACTGACCCTCCACTCACACCGTCCACAGATAACTGACCCTCCACTCACACTGTCCACTCACACCCTCCACAGATACCGTCCATAGATAACTGACCCTCCACTCACACTGTCCACTCACACCCTCCACTCACACTGTCCACTCACACTGTCCTCAGATCTAGGGAAGATCTTACAGGGTTTTCTTGGCTTGATTCTTTTCCTCTCAGCTAACATTCCCTGAAAATGTTTTCAAAGTAATCAAACACGTTGCGGTAACATTAGTCAAATGCTTTTCTACCAATTTATATCATATATATCAAAATGCAAACTGAACAAACTGTAGAAGTTAAAAATCTCACAGGAGAGAATGATGTGGCACACCTACACTTTAAGATTATAGTAAATATATTGTAATAGTAAAACAGCATTCCAGAAACAATGAAAAATAAATAAAGGGGTTTATTAGGATGAGACCCAAGTTAGTACAAACAAAGCTTTTATACATTACACCTGATCTGTCTGAGAATGTTTAGCAGATATATTTGCTTAGTAATGTTGAATATACGACCATACGCTTGAAGACTCTTGTTTTGTTTTATGCTACTTGAATCAGACATGATGTTTAGAGAAGCTCATTCCAGCGAACGGCTTCCTGAAGGACAGTAGTGTTCCCGTGTGTTATCAGAACGTGGGCCTTTAATTAAAGCTTGGTCTCCTGGGTACACAGTTTTGCTCGCTGTAGACCAGTGACTGCACTTTAAGTTATGTGAGGTGTGACGTGTGAGTCGGGCATGTGAGGTGACTGACAGACAGCAGGTGGTTCGGAGAGCCATGGCTGAGCTAACTGCTGTGTGCTGTGTGTGTTATGACTGCAGTGACACTGCTCTGAGTAGAGACTGAGATGTCATGCCCCTCTCACCTCTACTAAGATCAGCCGTGATATTAAAACTCCTGCGCAGCTGTCAGAGAGAAAAAAAGTGCCAGGAACAGCCTCACCCTCACTTCCCTGCCCAGCCGTCTCCGTTCCTGCATGTGAGTTTTGACAGATGTGTTTAACCAATATTATATCACCATAATTGTCCTGATCCAGAAGCTGGAGGAACTAGATTTATTTTTTTCCAAATATCTTTGATTTGAAAGCACTTCAAAAACGTTCCTCTGCATATATATGCTTTTGTCTAAACTAGTTGTTTTTTCCAAAACAGTCATAATTTAGTCTTATGTGACTATTAAAATCCTCTCTCTGACAGCACATTAAACATCTTTAATGTTTGTTTGTATATGTTGTATTTATCTCTCTCTCTTTCCCCCTCTCTCTCTCTTTCTCAGCAGGTGTATTCTAGAGGCCCACCTTGACATCTAGAGGGGAGGCAGGCCTCCGTCACCATGACAGTGTTGCCACGGGGCGTGGCCTCCCTGGCTGTGCCCGGCCTCCTCTTCTGTTTCATCATGCTACCCTTTCCTGCCATACTTTCCCAGATGCCCCCTGTGTCCACAGACCCCGCCTCCAGCCCCGCCCCCCACACGAGACCAGAGTGTAGAAGCCTAGAGCACCCCATCATCTCCATTCAAGGTGAATACGGCTGTATCTTATTTCTGTGAATATTACAGCAGTATTTTGTTTTCATGGGATCAGCAGTACTGTGGAGGCTACTTTAAATGAAATAAGAAATGATGTGTCATTTTTCAATCTTAAAATACTTATGCCAGAGATAATACCAGCTAACAGTTTTAGGTTGTAAAAACATTTCTCTGATGTTTCCATAAAGTAACAGAAACATTTAAAAATGTTGTTTTGAAAGTTCTGGGTAATGTTAGAAGAACTTTTTTAACGTTGTATATATCAAAAATGTTATTCTTTTAAGTTTTTAGTGGAACATTTAAAAAAAAAAATTAAAAATATGTTTAAATGTTTTTATAATGAGGCAATAATGTTAATACATCTATAAAGTGGACTTAATGGAATTGTTTCTGTTACTTAGGGAAATGTTGTTGCAACCTAAAATTGTTATAAGGTGTAAACGCTGTGTATTTGTTTGACTCTCGGGGATGTGATGAAGAATACAGACTAGTGCCCTGTGGGAATAAAGCTGAATGGATGACCAGAGGGATTTTTATTATATTTTAAACCTGCCTGGACATTGGACAGTCAAGGCTCATATAGACATGACCTACGGGTTGCTTTTCTTATTGCTATGGCAAAAATTTGAGTTGCAGTCAGATTTTTCATTTTCTGCTTTTTCAAGGGTGTTGAAATAGGGCTAGAATTACAAACGCCCTTGTTCACCAAGTTCACCAGAAAACACTGCAGTTTGCAAAACAAGCAGTTGGTTGTAAAGCTGGATAAGCAAGATGCTGTCTTCCTGTTCTGTGCACTCACCAGTAAGGTGACCTTTTATTTGTTGTTTTTTCTGTTCTCTTTCCTCATTTTAGCTCTTCTAAGCAAAGGCAGTGTGGCACAGCTCTTCTGAAGACTTGTTTGTCAAAATCTCTCTTTATGTTTGTTCAGTGGCAGACCCCTTCCACACCTGAATGCTTTCTGTAATGTTGAAGCAGGTGGTATGGAAACCTCAGAATAATGAAGGAATAATGAATTAGTCTCTTTGATTTGATGGTTTTTAATTGACGCTTTCTGAAAGCTACTCAGTCTCCTGAGGCCCTTTGGGAACCCCTATTTCTGAAAAAAAGTTTGGGCCACTTTGGGCCTGTATGCTGTTTTACTACACCTAACTGGTCTGTAATATACGTTCATGTCTGAACAGTTGTTGGACCTTTCCGTCCCCACAGAGATAAAAACACTGCATGTCTTCACTGTTTGATTAGCCTTGAGTGAGTGTAGCACTAAGGTTCAGCTGGAACTTTTGCTGACTGTGAATGAAATGGAACTTTGTAAGTGGTTGAAACAGGCAGCAGTGGCCTCTGTGTCGGGCTCACACTTCTGCTGGCCCTTCTCTGTCCATTGTAGACACTGATGTGTTACGCTTGAATGGCTGTTTGAAATTGCCAGCGCTGAATGTTTCTCTCGTTCGCTGCTCTTTCTGACTTTAGCCTGTCTGCACTGGCCCTCAATTTATGGCCTTATCCCCCAATCCAGCTAACAATTTTAGATTGTAAGAACCTCTCCCTAACATTTCCATAACAAAACAAAAATGTTATTTTGAAAGTTCTAGGAAAATGTTTTAATGTCTATTTTTTTTAGATTTGTAATCTAAAAATTAGATTTTTTAGATTTGTAATTTGTAACTTTATCAGATATAAGAACGTTAATTCTGTAATGTTTTTAAACGCTCCACCATCAACTTAAGAATAACTATTTTAATTTTTCTACAGTTCTACTAACCTTACTGCAAGAATGTTTGATAACTTTGAGAGAACTTTTAGAGAACATTAGACAATCGTCTGAGATTGTTTCCTGTTAGCTGGGCATCCACTCCTGTTGTGCATTTCTTGCGAGCACTCATTGTCTTCCTATTTCTGCAATCAGAGCGCAGTCCGTGTAAGAGGATTTAAATTTTCGTGCCACTCTCCACTCATGCAGTTAACATCAGTTCCCTGAGGACAACAGCAACAGAGACCAGAAGACAAAACAAAAGCAAATTCAGAGTGTAAATTCAGAGATAAGCTGTGGTCTGCATCTTCTGATAAGATTCTCTGAGCTGCGATGAGCAATGGAAAATAACACACAGAGACTGTGGATCTCATGTGTTGTTGATGTCTTCCCTCACTGTGATTTGTGGACATATCTGGCTTATTTCTAGAAGGTGACATTACCTGAGGAGAGTCAGGAGGGCCTGCTTCAGTCTTTGAACATCCACGTTCTCTGTTTTTGTTGACTTTGGGAAGAATTGCTACTCACTAAAATTAAATTAGTTGCTTTACGTTGTTGCTTTAGGAAAGCATTTCTCCAGGACAGCAATTGGCCTGTCTGCTCTGCTTCCCAACCACATCCAAACTTATGTAGATATTACAGCTTCATTGGTTTTAGTACTATTACATACAGAAAGATTAGTAGTTTATGACTGTGTTTTAATGACAGCTGCAATTCGTAACTTGCAAAAATCAGTTATTGAGCAAGTACATGACAGATCAGTGTTTAACATGATCTCCTTACCCTGACTCACAACTGTAAGATTATAATAATGATTTGATAATAATTTGATCTTTCGGGGTCCGATTTCATTTGATTGCAATGTAAAGAATGTAAAGTAATCTGCAATTTTATGTTTCAAACAGAGATGGTGGTAGAAAGTTGAAAGTTGCAGCTTTACTATTTTTATTGTCTCCTAATTACATTTCATTTTTTATTAGTTTAAATTAGATTATAAAAATAAGTGTACATTTTGCATATGATAATCTTCACCTTAATTTTTATTTTAATGTAAAGTCTCAAGGGATGCCCTTCCCATATTTTGGGTCACAGGGCTTCAGTTGAGACAATACAGAAGGTCAGGAACTATTCTGTTATTACGGTGTGTGAGCTGTCTCACTTCTGAACTACAGTAACAGATCGATAAAATCCATAAACTCCAAGCGTTTGCTCTGCCTTATGTATACTGAATAAAACAGAGAACTTCTCTGTCCTCATTAATCACTGTCTGTCAGGCAGCTTTTCTTTCATAACTGTACAATGTACTATATTCAACAAAACGTTATATATGTCTTTATGAACATGGTCTATTTGAAACATCAATGGCCATAATGACATAGACGATGAGTGAGGGTGTTTTGTAGCATGTGAATGAAGTAGTTCTGCAGCACAGATTGTGATTGTACAACAGGCTTTATTTCTTTATAAAGAATGCCTGAGTCACGCTGTCATTTGGTCTCAGAGGCTCTAATATGTTGCTTTAGTTGTGTGTTGGGCCTTTGAATCGCATGCAAACTCTTTACATTCATGAAATCTATTTTCTCATGTGAAGGAGAGATTGTTTTGGGTGACCCCAACATCTGGATGATTCCCCTATCATTGTCAGGGTTATGAACATCATGTTAATGGAAACCAGCGTCACTCCGGTTTTGACCTGCACTGTGAGAACAGCAGCTGTGTTTATGTGTGCATCTTTAGACAGCAGAGATGATATGAAACAAAATTGTTCAGCACTAAGAAGAGAATTAGTATGTAACCTAATTTTGTCACAATTTTTAAACAATGTTTGAATAACGTTCTTATAGCCAAGCAATTATGTTAATTCCAAGTCTAAAAAACTGGATGCTTTGAATGTTCCTAGCATCCAGAACATTAAAATTTATATTTTTTGTTAATTTTTTTTGTTAATATATTTGTTAATATAACCTAAAATTGTTAGCTGGGTGATGGGAGAACCCTAGTGATCTCCATGATGAAACTGTACTTTTAATCCTTAAATTACGGTAAACCTGTGGGAACTTTTGAAGATTTACAATCGCTTAATGAAAGCTATGAGTCACAGATTCTGCTGTATCATCAATGTTTCTGTGTCCTGTTTCAGTGTTGAATCCACTGATCTCCACTTTCTCCCACCCTGATGTAAGAGATTACTCCCAGCTAACACTGGATCTCATGAGGAATGAACTTATAGTAGGAGCGAGGTAAAATCTATGAATTTATTCTGTGCAGATTAATAATCTTATATATATATCTGACCAGATTTATTTATACAGTACATGATCAATACAGAAACACAGTCGGTTTACTTGTATTGGGTTTTTCTTAAGCCTGTCAGCTTGAATGTATGCTGTCATTAAAGCAAAAGGAGGATTTACCAAGAAATTCTGAAATGTGTGTGCTTTCAAAATATTATGGTGATGGTTAATGATAATTATGATGATATCACTAATGATGATCTTGTAATCTTCTGTAATCTCTCTCTCTCTTTTCTCTGCAGAAACTTCCTCTTCAGACTGAATCTAAATAACATTTCATTAATTCAGGTAAGAAGCAGACCTGCTGTGTTTATTAAAGGTCACGACTACATTAAGAAAACTACATTGTTTCACCCACTTTTTTTCAGTTTGTTCATGGTGTTGTGATTTTAAAAACTTTTTGTGTAATGGCTTATGTGTAAGTTAAGTAGATAATAACAGATATAACTTAGTTATATATTTTTTGGAAATGGTTTAAAATGAACGCTTGGACCAGATAATGAGGGAAAAGCAGCCAACAAACATGCAGCACACACGGAAATCCTTCACTGTTGTTGAAAACACGGCACCTCGTGAAGCTGTTTGTGAGAATGTCACGAGTAAACAGAAAAGACTTTTGTTTTTTAATGTTGTAATTGTTGGCGCTATAATTCACATATGTCTCGTGTTCTTTCACAGTTTTTGTGAATTATTGTAAAACTTTCCCCTAAAGAATGAGATGATGTTAATATGTAAGGCTGATGGAAAGCACCAGCTACAATTATACCTGATGCTGCACACAGTGATTTCTTGTGGTGATCAAGAACTGTTAATGCTGAGAAAAGAATGAGGAACCAACTGAAGGTTCTGACCTATTGTAAAGGAAAAGTTGTTTTTTCCTATTGTAAAGGAAGTTGTTTTTTCCTATTGTAAAGGAAGTAGCTCCATCAGGACCCATAACGTTGGAACAGCTGAACAGGTGGAAATGCTCAGACATAATGATAACTGTTGCTCTCATTTATTGTAATGATGTGACAGAGACTCGTATTATCACGGCGGAGGCGCAGCAGTCTTTCATATTTCAGCTCTCGCAGGAAGACTCTGGGGCCACAAGCTGAGATCAAAATAAAAAAAAGCCACATTAAGCATCTTCTGTTTGATACAGGCACTCAGCGGTCACCTAAGGTGCAAATTTTAGCTCTCTGACGTCAGAGTTACACGAATCTTGGCTGATTTGGTGCTGCTCATTCATGATGAATTTCTCTCTGCAGTTTTCTCCAGTTTAATTATTGAAGCAGTCTTTGTCACTGGTGGGCTAATTTGTGACACACACAATAAAGCCCAGCAGGAGCGCCGCTTTGCTAAAGAAGAAAACTTTTTAAACAGGCATATTAAGGGGTTTTATTTTTGCATATTTGTTAGAACTGTGATGGTTTTGATTTTTAAAAATATGAAAATGTAATACTGTGCATTAACCACAGGTGACATTTTTATGTAAATCAAAGGTTTTGTCTTCAGCAGCTGCACTCGTAACAGGACATTCTGTAGCATTTTGGCACATGGTGTTCAAACCTGGAAACCTTTGTAGCTTGCTGAAGCAGTTTGGTTCCCATAATGAGCCCTTTTTAAATAAGCATATCCCGCTATTGTTTTCCGGTTGTAAGAACATTTACCTGAAGTCCATTAAGTAACAAAAACATTCAAAATGTTATTTGGAATGTTCTAGGAATGTTCAAAACATCCAATTTTTAGATGTTGTATTAATGGTATTGGTTCTAAAAACATTATTTAAACATTTGTAATGTTTTTAAAACATTCTACTACCAACTTAGGAATAACATTGTTGATATACATTACTGCTAGACGTTACTGCTGCTGCTGTTACTGCACTTTTTGATAACTTTGAGAGAACTTTGAGAGAATGTTAGCCAATGTTCTGAGAACGCTCCCTGTTAGCTGGTTATAATCTGTTACTGTGCATGCAGTGTTTGTGATGCAGGGATGTAGTGGATCAGATATTTTTGCATTAGTTGTTACAGAGTGATGTATTAGACCTGTTGCTCTACCTCTTTGGTCTTGTTCTCTCTCTCTTTACTTGTTTTTGTAACCTAAAGTGAATGTAATCAGACACACAGCTGTAAAACTTCAGAGCACTCAGTATTTGCATGTCCTGTCTTTTCTCAGGACTAAACCATGCGTTACCTGCAGAGAGCTTTACAGCACCAATGCATCACTGCCTCTGTTATACACACCGGCCAATGAATTTGTGTGCTGGAATGTGAAGTGAGAGAGATCCAGTGAACGTCACGGGGGCAGAAGATGGTGGAGCGCAGATCTGCTCTCTCTTGTGTAAGGTTCAGTGTTTTGGGACAATAAGACAAAGATATTGAGAGGCATATCCTTGGGCCAATTGAATAGGGCACTCTGTTAAAGGTTGCCTGTTGAAGCCTTCAGACCTTGAAGCAATAGCAGTGAAGAGGGACAGCCGGGGTCAGGGTTAAACTGACAGATTCTTCCAGAAATCAGGGACTCGCAGGCAGGATGTTCATGATCTGAACAATGACTCACTGCTTAGTAATCCATCACAAACGTGAAACATGCATGAATGCGAATCACATGTGTGTGGCTTTGTGCTGAAATGATTTGCTTTTTCTTATCAGCTCTGAGTGACATTGTCTGATTGTCTTGATTTCATGTCAGCCTTTGACAGTTCTTTATACAGTCACTTTAATTGAATCTGATCATATCTAAATACACTGTATTTACATTTTTTAATGGCTTGTGGAAAAAGTTAATTTGATGACCCAGATTTCAGCAAGGGAGCTATATATAGATTTATTTTTATAATCAGTCCATCTTTTTCTGTGTTTCTATCTTTCTTTTTTTGGGCTTATAATTGAGATGCTTCAAGTCCTGCTTGAGTCACAGCCTAATGAAAGGAAACTGTGCTATATTAAAGTCACCATGAAATCAAAATGTACAATTCTTATTTTTGTGGAACATGTCTGTGTTTATTATAAATACATACACATCATTAATTTTTTAATAAATGCACTCTCGTAATCTTAAACATTAACCTCCCCTCTTCCACAAAACAACATCTCTTCTCTGGATGATGTGTCTCTCTCTCTAAGGGCGGGGCTATATTCACTGTCCAATGACCAATGAGAGGAGTTGCTGCTAATGATAATTCTGAATGAATCACTTATATTGTTTGATTAGGAAGCTGCCTGTGTAGACTGTGAATGAAGCTGATAGTTTGTGCATATGTGTACGTTTATGCATGTACTCATGTTAAGACAGCACTGGTTCTGTTACTGCTGGCTGGGTGTGTAGCTCTATGGGGAGTGTTTGGGCAGATGTAATGAAGTGGCTTGTGTTGGTGAAAAACAGAAGACAGGGTCTGTGTGCTTGATTGAGTTTAAGAGATGATATTTACATGATCTTCCACCTGTCTGGATCCCTCTGCTTGTCATAGTGTATACACAATAAACAAAACAATAAGGTTAATGTCTTTTGATGCATCTAAATAATATTATAATAATAGCATTGCAGCTAAATGCAGTGTTATCATCAACGGTTCTGCCTTGTGCATTATTACAATCAGCTGCCAGGCAACTGTAAATTGCTGCAAGTCACCTTTTTGGGGTTTATTTTGGTTTCCTAGGCAACAGAATGGGACCCAGAGGAAGACACCAGGAGGTCCTGTCAAAGCAAAGGCAAGACAGAGGTAACTGTGAGCTCCAGGTTCTCTGTTGAATAGGCACATTTTTTAGAAAGAAAGCAGCCCATTGGTCAGAGGTTTGACTTTTGTTGAAGTTTGTGCAACATGTTTGTAATTCTGAGGCCCAGGGGTCACTGTTTCCCTCTTAGCATATAATTTGCTGTATGTGAAAGGCAAAATGAGAAATACAATTGCAGGCAGCTGATTAAAGCATTTTATTTTGTGTATTCTGTGTATTTTAATTTACACAGATTAGTGTACCTCTTTAAAATAACAGTGAAAACAGGTCCTCTTTCCCTCTTAAACACTGCATATATCAAAAATGTTATTCTTAAGTAGTTATTGGAACATTTTAAAAACATTATAGAATTAAAAAAATGTTTCGGTAACGTTCTTAAAACCACATAATAATGTTAATACAGTGTCTGTAAACTGCACGTTTTAAACATTCCTAAGATTTGTTACTTAATGGAAATGTTAGGGAAATGTTCTTACAACCTGAAATTGTTAGGTGGGTTATATCAGGTCGTGTTTGGAATATGAAGTGGACACACACCAGCTGTTCATTTATGCCATGCGTCTTTCTGCCTCGCTGAGATTAAGAGTCTATCACATCTCGGCATGTTTGAAATGTCATCATTTTTACAGTCAGCTGCACAAGAAGGCTGATGTCTGGACTAATTTAACAGATATATTGGCAATCAATTAACATTTCTAAAATGGATTGTACATATTCAGAGCAAACTGTATAGATTATTGTATTCCACAATGCAATGCAGTCAACTTGACCTTTTATTGATTTTATTTATTTATTTATTGTTTTTATTAGGAATATGTACAACAAATTTTCTTTCTTTACAATCTATTAATAGACTCAATATTTGATTGAACTGCCAATATCTTTTTACAAAACTAAAATAAAAATGCAAAATAACAATTTTTATTCCTAAAATTATCACTTAGCAACTTAGCAGTGCTCACAGCAATATAGAACAATGTATATAACTTTAACTGCATGTTGTTTCTTATATTACATCCCATTCTTACATTATTCAGTACACAAGTATTCCAAACATCTGCTGCTGCTGTTTTCATACTGACAGATGTATCTCCCCCTGCAGGTGGAGTGTCAAAACTACATCCGGGTGTTGCTTGTAAACAAGACAGGGGTGATCACCTGTGGCACTAATGCATTCCAGCCTCTTTGCATCACCAGAGAGGTAGCCAATAACAAACTCAAATTAATCGATCAAATAATCAATAAAATGTATGTGTAATCTATACCATGCCTTCTCTCAGGCAGGAAACTTAAGCAGGGTGTTGGAGAGAGTAAACGGAGTGGCGCGATGCCCCTATGATCCCCGTCATAATTCCACTGCTGTGGTAACCGAGAGTGGAGAGCTGTACGCTGCCACAGTCATCGATTTCTCAGGACGGGATCCTGTCATCTATCGCAGTCTGGGAGGAATGCCGTCTCTGCGCACTGCCCAGTACAACTCCAAATGGCTCAGTGGTACATGACCCTCATCCCATCTGATTGTCTGATATTCCAGGAGATGTTTGGAATGTTTCAGCATTTCTCTTAATGAACTCATAATCTGCTGATGTCCAGTCAAATATATGTCAGGATATGACATATCCTGAACTCTCTTAAACACTCTGTGGCTTAACCATTTTAAAGTATCCCCCTAACGCATGTGACCTGTATGTGGGACCTACCCCGAGTGTTGTGAAAAAGAAAAGTACTTCTAAAAACAGCAAAAAAGGAAAAATAAGCCAGCAGTGCTCAAAATCATGTCTTTGGTGTCTACCGCAGATTTGTAGAGCAGTCCTGTCAGGGGAGAAACAGTCAAACACAGACACAATAAACTCACTGAAGTCAAAAGGTGTCAGTAACTGTCCAGCTTCTGACCCGGTTTCCTCTAGAATATCCACCCTGACACCAGCAGAAACAGAATACAGAGACAGCAACGCTCCACTGAGGAGGTGTGAGTTTAGAGAGCAGCTGGAGGTATAAGTGTGGGCTTGAGCAGAGCGGACACACAGACACATTCAGCAGTGTAATTATTCCTTATAACAGAGAGAGAGTGGAATTGTAGCTGCAGCGCTTCATGAAGAGCACAGCAGTAATCTCATTCTGGTAAACTGCTGTGAAAGCCACAGCAGAGACTGGTCAGGGCTGAATATCTGCAGCATACGGTCTGGCTGGAAAAACAGGCCTTGAGGAAGAACATTATTTAGAGTGTGTGATATAAACTGACTAATGCAGTCAAGACCATTGCCATCTGGAGCAACAGCTTTGTTTATTCAGAATATAATCGTTTTTGCACATCGTATAATAATACGGTTTTCCTCTGGTTCATAAGGCAGATTACAGTAGGATGAGGAAGTTGTTGTTTTGGAATTTAAAGTCCATGTGAAGCGGAAGTTGCAATCATCTTCAGTGTTTTGACATAATTCAAGTTCAAATTATTAAACTGGGGGTGTGGCTTGTTATTTCCCACAAATCATATGCACTGATAAATCATTTATAACAAATACTGCAATATTCCACAGAAAAATAGGAACAGTATATTCTGATTTCATGTTAGCGTTAAGCTGTTTGGAATGTGAACACTTTATGATGTTCCATGTTACAGAGAGCCACAGATGCACCTGTTTAAAATACTTCATTACCCATAAGGTCTTTAGCTGTACTGTCTTGTTTTCTTCTCTTTAAGAGCCTCACTTCATCTCGGCTTACGATGTGGGTCTTTTCACCTTCTTCTTCTTGAGAGAGAATGCTGTGGAGCACGACTGCGGTAAGACGGTGTACTCGCGGGTGGCACGGGTTTGTAAGAACGACATCGGAGGACGCTTCTTACTGGAGGACACGTGGACCACCTTCACAAAAGCTCGACTCAACTGCTCACGGTCGGGAGAGATCCCATTCTACTACAATGAGCTGCAGAGCACCTTCTACCTGCCCGAACAAGACCTTATCTATGGCATCTTTACAACCAATGTGTATGTGTTCATTGCGGTTGTGTAGTTTGTATAGGTGTTTGATTAGCAAAAACTATAGCATGAGTAGTATGGAAATACATTATTTGAATGACACCCCCTGGCTCTCATTCCTTGTATTTCTCTCCCTCTCTCCCTCTTTCTCTCATTCTCACTGACTCACTTTACTTTTTCTTTTTTCTCTTTTTCTGTTCTACTTCACTTACTGCCCCAGCAGGAACAGAATGGAAGGGGTCACATGAGAGCAGCCAGAAGAGTGTAAGACTGCTGGTGGTAGTTTCTCCTGAAGGGTTTAGGAATTGAGTTGGCTGTGTGTGTGTGTGTGTGTGTGTGTGTGTCAGTGGGGTGGATGAAGGTGTGTGAAGGCTGTTAACACTGTTGTCATCCTCTTATGACAGTATAAAAACACTTCAGGGCTGTGCGTTATAGTGATTTTACCATTGTTTTCTTTAGGTTATTTTTAAATTACCTTAACTTTAGTGAATTTTCTGTTTGCAATGAGAAATATTGGAGAGTATTTGGAATTTTTCCTCCTGTATAATTTGATGTTTTCATTCTTTTTTAAATTAAGGTTTTGAAGGAATAGTTATGACCTTCATTTCTGTTGATCAGCAGCAGGGTAACAGGGCTGAACGGACCTTCAGCGGTTAATATGGTTTCAGATAAGCTTTGTGTAACAGATCCACAGGTGTGAAAGAATATGAAAGAATCAGTTTATTTCTTTCACATGAAAGTGTGGGGGTGCTGATATTGATGCTGCAATCTGAATATACTGTGCTGCAGCGTAAAAATGTGATAAAATTCACTTTAACCCAATACCACAGTACAGTCTTGAGAGTAAAAGTACACTTAGTGGAAGTGTGTCTCTTGACCGTTTTTTAACGGTATGTTAAACAATTATTAATTCAGATGGCATAATTGAAATAAATTAAAATTATACTTTAGTATTATGCAATGAAATAAATTGAATATCATTATGTTTCGTAATACACTACAGCACACCTAAAAAAATCTCTATCATAGTTTAATTTATTCTGCTCATTTCTAACGTTGTTGATCCTGGAACAACCTTCCGGTCAGCCAATTAGGTTTAGTGCTTTGTGCTAATGTTTGAGTTAGGTCAGTGTTAAAGTGTTTTTTGAAAGTTCTTGGAACTTTTAAATTAAATGTTCTGGTTCCCTGTTAGCTGGGATGGCTGCTCCCCCTCGAGTATTTCAAGCTCATGTGGTCTTCTCTGTCCTCACAGTTTAAAGCCCTGGCTGGTCTACAGCCTGTGTTTATTTATAGGCTGTTTCATCTGCATACAAGCTTTTGGAGCTGTACATTAAACCTCTATATAAGGTCCCCAGAGCAGAGCTTCAGTCAAAGTCTGGAATGGTGAGAAGCCCATCCTAAGAGCCCATCTGTCTGTGGCTGCTTCCTTACTGCCACAGTTATCACTGCTCATTTACCAGCATTTTCTACAACTCACACAAATGTGGTAACCACTATAACCGCTCAGTTTTAATATATGATGCTGTCAGCTGATTTCAGATGACCTTGAAGTCATATAATGTATGATATAACCCTGTATGATAAAGCAACAGCTTGGAAATTAACAGATCTTTTGTTATATTAGTTGGCTGAGTAGTTAGTTAGTTAGTTAGTTGGTTGTTTAATTACTTCCCAAAGTTAGTCACCCATACTGTGTTACATATACTTAGTGCTGTACTGAGCATGTCAAGGGACTTGTTAGTGTGGGTGACTTGCAGGAAGTGAAACTCCTGCTGTCTGGCACATAGAACACTCAGGGGATGTTTCACAGGGTTACATGACTAAACTCAACAGAGCTCTGGATCTGCACCATCATCCCTTCAAAACTCACGAATAACCATCTGTCCAGTCAGAGTTCCTCATGTCTGCTGCTCACTTTGCTCTGGGATTGTCACCGGTCCCTCACATCAGTGAAGTTAATTAACTTTCAGTTCATTTTCATGCCAGATGAAGCTGACAAGATCTGCTTGGCTGAACCAATGCTGAACTTTGATTTTTGTCTCAAGAATGTAGACTTTATAGTCTAAAACTGCAGACACGCAAATGTAAACATATTTCATCATATTATATCAGAGCTTGACTCGTACTGTTATTTAATAGTAAATTTAATATTTAAGTGTCTGATAACAAATATATTTATGATCTCATTTCACATCAAATTTAGTCTATTAGTTAAACTTGGTTGAATATTAGTCTAACTTTGGTTACTCTGTGTGCTTTCAGATTGCTGGATTTATATCATGTTTATATCTTTCTGTGTTTTTCTTTGGTGATGCAGGAACAGCATCACTGCCTCTGCAGTTTGTGCGTATAATCTCAGTGCAATCACGCAGGTCTTCAGCGGACCCTTCAGTTTCCAGGAGAACCCTCGCTCCACCTGGCTGAACACTCCAAACCCCATCCCAAACTTCCAGGTACATTATTCCCCCCAGATATCTTCGCATTTTTTTCTCTGTGTGGGTCTGCTACAAACAGCCAGTCTATAAATTCTGTCAGTCAGCCACTGTGAGGGTAACTGCTCGATAGACGCTGCGTCTACCTGCATGCATCATAATTCACGGTTATTGTCTTTTCTATAAAGTAACACAGCACGAAGTTTTATTTGTTTTGTTTGGTATTTTTTATGTTTGCATTGCCCTGTTGTCCTTGACACTGCTTTTATTAAAAAAAGGCAGTCCACGATGAAATATAAGAATCACTTTTGGCTGTATTGTTTCATAAAGAACCTTTAACATCAGCAGAAAGTTTCTTTGTAGTGGAAACAGATTTTTTTAGATTATAAAAAGGGAACAAAGATATGGCTCTTTTAAGAACCTTTAACTGAATGTTTTTATGGGGAAACAAAAAATGGTTCTTCTATGGTATTGTTGTGAAGGACCTTTTAAGAGGCTTTATTTATTAGAGTGTAGTAATGACTCTGTATCTAATGACATTTACCAGTGCGGCACCATAGATGAAGAGGGACCCAACGAGGGGTTAACTGAGCGGAGTCTGCAGGACGCCCAGCGACTCTTCCTCATGAATGATGTGGTTCAGCCGGTTTCCGTGAATCCGCTGGTCTGGCAGGATGATGTCCGGTTCTCCAAACTGGTTGTTGACATTGTTCAGGGCCGGGACACTTTGCATCATGTTATGTATATAGGCACAGGTAACTACAACTCCAGGAAGCTAAAGGCAGCCAGGTGATTTCTTCCAGAAACATTTTTTGTTAAGGTGCCTTGTGTAATCTTGCTTTGCCTTGATTTTTCAGAGTACGGAACTATTCTTAAAGCTCTGGCAGCCACTAGTAAGAGCCTGCGAGGTTGTTACTTGGAGGAGCTGCAACTCTTCCCTCCCGGTGTGCAGGAGCCAATCCTGAGCCTCCAGATTCTCCATGGTGACAGGACTATTTTTGTGGGCCTGAATGAGAGAGTTCTAAAGATTCCACTGGCAAGATGTTCCAGCTACAAAACACAGATGTGAGTACCAGAGTTGATCTGTAAAGTAAAGATTACTGTCATCATTACTCAGCATCATTCCAACCTCACGCTGCATCTGTGGAATACAGGAATAAAGAAAATGTTTTGGGAATTTTTCAGTGCAATGTTCGGTGTTATGACAGTTTATAGTGAGCAAAACAAATTTCATAAGTGGTGTTATTATTGAATAACAGCTTAGATTTGTTTGTTGTTTGTTTGTTCTTTACACAAATGGGGGTTTTGGGTCATTTTAGATGATGCACACAGTGTTCATTGCTTTGACCCATTGTTTAATCTTTTTTTTTTGCTCTACTTAAAATTTTGCAAGTCATGTTCTGTGGCTTTGCTCCTGAGAGTGAGCTATATAGATATGGAAACCCTGTTAAACATATATATAAATGTATATAAACCCTGTTAAATTATACAGCAGTATGATTTGTGTCAGTTTGTTTTTACTGGAGCTCTCTTTCTCTCTCTCTCTCTCTCTCTCTTTCATATACACTTTATATGCCTTGAATTAAGATGCAATGCTCTGAAATGGCCCACAAGTGCACTCACTTTATTCCAACAGGCTATTTTTAAAGAAGGTGAGTTATGTGACTGGGTGGAAGGCCAGACTGCAGTTTTTCTGCTGCGGTTGTCGTTTTCTTTCCAAGGCGGCGGTCAGCATTCAGTCTGAGAAAGTCTCTCTCCACAGACTTTAAGTTGTGGAACATGATAGAAAAAACAACTTTAGGAGGCTGTTAATTGAGTTTTTTCTCAGTAGGTCAGCTGGCACAGATCTGGGAGCAGTCTGGTCGTGGCAGGGCCTCAGGGTTGTTGTGTACTTGTCTCTGAGCTCATCAGGAAATCGGGCTGCTGCCGAACGCTGAGCAGAATGTCAAATCAGCATTCCTTCCACACCGCCACATTTTTATCGTCTTACGAGATTACATGGACCACTGACTTTCACTGCCCTACGAGAATAAATCTCCCCACTAATTAATGAAATCAAAGCAAAACTTTGTGTTTAATTGGGCAGTGCATGCAGGTCACAGCCCTGAGGGCTTGTGTTCCTGTCGCTGGTAACTGAGGATAACTGGCTCTTAGATTTACACAAGAAAGGCCTCAAACCGTTTTAATGAGCTAAAGTCATTTATATCTACAATTTTCCAAACATCATGCTGCCTTGAAATAACTGTTCCTAAAACTTTCAAAATAATGTTTTAAATGTTTTGGTTAATTAATGGAAACGTTCTTGCAACCTGAAATTAAAGAAGAAACTGACAGAAGTTTCACTTTATAAGAGATCTGTTCTTTAACATGAAAGTCAATGTATCCTCACACTTAAATGTTCCTAACAAGTGTTGGAATGGTTCAGCCTCAGCTCGGTTTCCCTCCTCGGCAAGATTCCGCATTCCTCTCTGTATCAACACTGTGTGTTTCCACAACCTTCAGGCTGGAATGCCAGAGGGCTGCCCTTAACACCATCAGTGGTTTAGATTTCATTATATCTTATTAAAGGCAGGTGGATGATTTGTTCTAGAAACATTTTTTGTTTTGCTGGTTGAAAGTCTCTTCACATCCTGATAACAATCACTAAGTAAAGTGCTCCAAATATATTCATATAAATATATATTTTCTGTGGAAGGTGCAAGGCCAAATGTAACGATTGGGCCGAACATTTTATAGTCTTGCGCCTTCCACAGATATGAGAGTTTTCTTAATCATTATATCATATAATTTATTATTAAAATTATTAAATTATAAATTAGTATTATATATTATATATATATATATATATAAATATATATAGATTTGCAATGCACAGACCCAGTTTTAACTTCTACATCCCATGTGTTTTCTGTTTTAGGATGTGTTTGGAAGCGCGGGATCCGTACTGTGGCTGGGACCGCAAGCAGCGGCGTTGCACCACTATAGAAGACAGTTCCAACATGAGTCAGTGGCTCCAGAACATCACCACATGTCCGGTAAGAGTCCAGCATCCTCAGCTCCATGCATGACTGATGCCTGACACAGTGCTCAGCTGCACTCCCACACAGCCTCAGACCTCTCTTGCGTGAAAGGTGCTACACAGCTGACACTTTCAGGTTGTAAGAACGTTTCCCTAACCTTTCCATTAAGTAACAAAGATGTTGAAAATGTTCTTTTGAAAGTTCTAGGAACGTTTAAAGTGTCCAGTTTTTTAGATGTTGTATTAACGTTACTGCTTGGTTATTAGAACATTATTCAAGTGTTTTTTATTTCTAACTTAAGAATGACATTTCTGATATATAATGTATAGCGTGTAAAAATAATACCACTAACGTTACAGCAATAACTTTTTTTAATGACTTTGAGAGAACGTTAGCCAGCGTTCTCTGTTAGCTGGGTATGCTGCATGGTCGATGAAATCACTGGAGGCAGCTGTTTTCTTATTTATTTCAGCTCAGAAACCAAACCACAGATGGTGTGTATGGACCCTGGGGTCCATGGCAACCTTGTAGCCACACTGATGGTGAAGACAGCAGTACGTGTCTATGCCGATCGCGGGCATGTGATAGCCCCCCTCCTCGCTGTGGAGGAAAAAACTGTGACGGTCCCACAGTTGAGGTGTCTAACTGTTCAAGGCAAGTATTTCTTCACAACCAGCTGTACAATCATGAAAATGTTCACTTTAATATAAATGCCATTGTCTCTGAATAAGTCCTGATCTATTTTTTAATAAAAACAGATCGCTGTGATCTGTGTTTATTGAGATCGTACAGCACTGTGTGAGTCAGCTGTTTTAAAATGCTGAACATGAAACCTCTTTCCATTGTTTGATAAATTACTGCTTATCAGTGATCAATAGAAAATGTACACAAACATTTCTCTTCAACAGAAGTCTACAGTATAACAGCAGCTTCAATTGCTCTAGGCAAATTACTGACTTCTGAGAATAAGGTGTGATCTTTAATAAGCCTAATTTACATAGAAAGAAATGCACATAGAAGTGCTCCAAATATATTCATATAAATATATATTTTCTGTGGAAGGTGCAAGGCCAAATGCATTTTATAGTCTTACGCCTTCCACAGATATGAGTTTTCTTAATCATTATATCATATAATTTATTATTAAAATTATTAAATTATAAATTAGTATTATATATTATATATTTGCTAATTTACATAGAAAGAAATTATGAGTGTTTGCACATAGAAGAGACAGAAATGTCATTTAAATTAAACTGGTTAAGCTGTTTTGTAGGCGCAGTTTCTTGCACTGAACCTTTTATACCATTTAGTGAGTTTGCAGCTAATGTCAACCAGTCAGCTTTCTGTCTGCAGCGCAGTCATGTAGGACTGCAGACAAGATGCTGAAACCGACTGCTGTTTTCACAGGAAGTGGTACTTCGGTCTTCACGAGAGATGAAACACAGGAACAGAGCACTTTAGTAAACTGAGAATGTTTCCTGATTAATATGTGTTCCTCACCAAAGCTGTTCTCCTCCTCTTCTATCACTTCAAATGAGCCTGATCGATCTGGCTCACTGTATCCTGAGCAACTGCAGCCATGGCTCTTTGATCTTCACTGTTTTTCTGCAGGGATGGAGGATGGACGCCCTGGTCTTCATGGGGCCAGTGCAGCACAAGCTGTGAGATTGGGTATGAAGTTCGCCAGCGATCCTGTAACAATCCTTCACCCAGACACAGCGGCCGTGTGTGTGTGGGACAGAGCCAAGAACAGAGGTGAGAAATACAGGTGTTCTTACACCTCAGAATGTGAGAGTCAGAAAACTGTCTTTATAGATAATAGACATCCTTTAGTTGATACAGATTACATGATATAATAACAAGAAACACAAATTAGCCTTTATCTGCATTCACATGATAATGTATCATGGAAGATGAACATATTCTAAATTAAAATTGATTAATCAGTTATATGATTAATCAGTTTTCCCTGATGTCCATTTATAATGTGTATTAAAGACAGGGAAGGTGATCTTTTCCAGAAACATTTTCTGTTATGCTGGTTGAAAGTCTCTTCACATCCTGATAACAATCACTAAGTGCTCTAAATATATATATTTAAATATATATCTTTTGTGGAAGGTGCAGGGCCATAAAATGTTCATCCAATCATTGCATTCAGTCCGAGGCATGGCTTTGGAGAGCACTCTGAAGGGAGGCTAGCTTGCTATTGCTCTCTGAAACTACCTACCCTCCCCTTTAAAGTTTCCTTTAAGCATGAAGTGATTTCTCACGTTAGGACCTGTTTTAAGTTCACCTCCCTATGCTCTTGATATCACTGAATGTTTTCTATCTACTGAGCAGATTCTGCAATGAGAAGGTGTCCTGCCCGCAGCCCGTCTTCTGGTCGTCATGGCAGCCCTGGTCCACGTGTAGTGCTGAGTGTGGAGGAGGAGTTCACTCGCGCTCCAGGAACTGTGAGAAAGGAAACAGCTGTCCAGGTTGTGCGCTGGTATGTACCTGAAACACACAGACACGGAAACCATGCAGCCTCCTGCCTGCCTACAATAACACTTCTCAAACTACACTGTGAGTGGACTGAATAAATCTCACTGCAGAGTCTAATAAAAGCACACATTTACTGTTTGTTTACATTTACACTCATGTATATGGCAGATGCTTTTATCCCAAGTGACTTACAGTGCGTTCTAGCCGTTCATTGTAAAGGAATCAAACTTATGACCCATGAAAGTATGATTATTTGTTATCATGTATTTTAAACTATGTGCCCTAATGCATCTTTCTATAAAACAAAAAGGACTGCTTAGTTTAGAAGGGTCAAATGAAGACAAATTATCTGAAACAGCATTTTGTTTCTGTAAAGATGCTCTTAAATTTGGCAGATTTTGTCTCTGGACGTTTACTCTCCAACTCTCTGAAGACTCTCTCCGTTAATTCAGATTTAATTGACTTAATCAGGACTCAAATTACTGTTCCCTGTGAAGGACTATAACAAGCCCTGGAGTGTCTAGCAAAGAGCCATTCAGTTTTATTAACAGTTGGTGGTAATGGCTCATGAATTCTGGAGCGTCGTGTGTGTTTTAGGAAGTGTCTGTCATACACAGAAATGATGAATTAGGAAAGGCAACTGGATGATGTTATCAGTAATGTCATCATGTTCCACTCATTGCAGGAGTATCAGGCGTGTAACCTGGACTCTTGCCCGGAGGTGCGGCGGAACACCCCGTGGACATCCTGGGTTCCGGTGAATATAACGCAGGGCGGGGCACGGCAGGAGCAGAGGGTGCGTTACGTCTGCAGGGCGCAGCTGGCTGATCCCCATGAGCTGCAGCTGGGCAAACGCAAGGTGGAGACACGCTACTGCCCCAACGACGGCACAGTGACATGCGACACAGACTGTGAGTGTAGAGACGCACAGTCACAAATGTAAATTATTACATAGTACATGTTACACGACCAATAATGGTGTTAAAACAAGCATAAATATATCATATTACATCATGTATATAAAAAACATTTTAAGTAGTTAGTGGAACATTTTAAAACATTACAGAATGAAAAATTCTATTTTAAGAATTTCTATTTAAATTCATAGTGATATTAGCCAAGTACGTGTATAACATTTTTGTAAGATGTGTATTGACGATACTTACTGTAAAAATAATTGAACACAAGTCTGAATGCATGTTTGTACATTGTACATATTTACTATATTAGCTGTAATCGAGGAGCTTCTCAAGACACCTGCAGTACAACTGACAGCATCTGTCTGGTCGCCATGGGAGACATGGTCAGCCTGCACTCAGGAGTGTGCAAAAGGTTACCGAACTCGAAAACGCACGTGCAGCACCGCAGAGGGCAAAATCACAGCCACTTCCTGCCAGGGTTCTCCAGCAGAATATCAGGACTGTAACCAACAGCCCTGTGCAGGTAACACACACACAGTCTCATAAACCAGCACATGCACTCAGCATACACCTGTATGCACTCAAAGACACACAATGGTCATAATGAAGGTATCTAATGAAGGTAATGAAGGTGATAGGAAAGCCACTGCAGTGTATGAAGTGTTACTGATATCATTAGCTGATGGAAAGCTGAGGAGCCTCGCAGGGACCTGCTGTGGTCAAATCAAGGTTTCACCAAAGTGAAAGGTTTTAGAAATGGCAAGATCTCTAAACGATATTTCTAGTTAGTGCCAGGCGTTGGTAATTGTCTGTTGAATTGTTGTTTATGTACTTGAGAAGTAAAAAGTGTAATATAACCAAACAGAATTACAAACATCACTCTTTTTCACACGTCAATAAAAATGTTGCACCATTACAATGGTAAGTATTAAATTAAATACTTATTAGTTCAGTATTTAAGAAGCTTATTCAAAAATCTCAGATACAAAATTCAAAATTTCTCCGATTTCAAAATCAAAATCAGATGTTTTGTTACCATTACTCTTTGGCTATATGAAAACCTATGTATCGTTAACTTACATTTGTTTCTGCAAATCTGAAAAACTGTTGTAACATTGACAAACTGACACGCTTCACTTTTAAAAGACAGACGCCTGTCACTGACCCTTAATCCTGGAGGTTCTCAACAAAATTTGGCATGTTTCTGCAGACATATTGACAGCCTCTTGTCAATGCATCGTTCCAATCTAAGCTGTATGTGAATGTAAGAAATTACCTTCACCCAGAGAAATTGCTTTGCTGTTTTTCACTCAGACAAAAAGAAGAATAAGATTGAAAATTGGCACAGAAGGAGGAGAGGACCTAGATTAAAACACAGTTTTTATAACAGCTACATATCTGCAATCATTTGAATCATTGTTTTGACCTCAGACTTGCACTCCAGTCCTCCCGCCACCTTCTTGCTGGACTCACTGTGATTGTGATTGGCCTGTCTCACGCTTCAGTCGTGCCCGGCACACACAAGCTAATCCACTGAAGTGAAACGCTGCTTTCTGTGGCAGAGACCCTCACCTCCATCAGGCTGATGAGACATGCAGAGGTGGCAGGGCCTGTTAAACAGAGAAGAAAATTACACAACAACAAAGCCTGGTCAATTTACTCTCCACAAAAATCCTGCTTTAACAGGAAGCTGTGTTTTGGAACTTGGTGGCTGGTTTGACAAGCATGGAGCAGTTTGGTCCAGCTTTGAGAATGTTGCCTGTTAGCTATGTAGCAGGATAAACAACGTCATTTCAGGTGAATCTGATGTATTAGGAAGATATGGGTCAAATAAAGCTGATGAAAACTCTGTGTGACGATTCCTCTTGTCCTGAAACGGTAATGTCTGCATTACCATCATCCCACACCTCGTTTGCTTTTGAGAATTTCCTCCCATGACTTTATTTTGGATTGTTTTCTGTGTTTGCCTGTTTGCTGGATGTTGTTTTGTGTTTGTTCGTGGTGTTGGCATCTCCTCTGTCTCTTGTGTTCGGGCTGCATTTGTGTCTGCTTATCTGATGCCTGACTGTTTTGTGTTTGTCTCTGTATGTTGTATTTTTTTATGCGTGTTTGGTCTGTGCAGTCAGTGGAATCTGGTCGTGTTGGTCGTCGTGGTCGCAGTGTTCAGTGCCCTGTGGAGGTGGGCATTACCAACGAACCCGCACATGCACAAGTCCTGCCCCTGCCAATGGAGGGGACATCTGCATGGGTCTGCATACAGAAGAGGCGCTTTGCAACATGTTCACCTGTGATGGTAAGATCAGCTCAAATCCAGGACGAATGATAACATTTTTGTGTTGTATCCTCTGTCTGTATGACAAGATACAGATGCAGTTGGTTGATCACTGCGTGGCCTGTCCATAAACACCCATTGACACAAGCAAACAGAAACATTACTTCCTTAAGTTATTAGTTTAAGGCTGACTGGTTATCTCTGCTTTTTAGTCTGGTTTTAAACCTGTCAGTCACCCTCTCTTTGCACCACAAACACATTCTGAACGTGGTGGAGGACACATACAAAGCAGAATGCTTAGTAAAGGTGACCACCAGCAGAATTCCACGAAACTGAGGAAATAAAACTATTGGCTGAGCCAAAAGCTGACATAGGTTAGTAGCACCAGAGTTTCTGTTCATTAAGCTGGACAAGAAAATATTTTAACATAAAAAGTATATTTTAACTTTATAAAAGACACACTTCATCTTTAAGCGAGTCTTCATTCATCAGAACTACAGCTGTCTTCCTCACATTTTCTCCTCAGAGAAAGTAAATGAAGATTGATTTAGGCGTCATCTGGGCCGTTTTATATCACTGTTGGGAAACTGACAGGATATGCGCTGGAACTAGTTGCTACTGATATTGAACTCTTTTACATCAGTGTTATTCATAAGATGTTAGTGGAACATTTTTAAAATGTTACGTTGTTTTAAAAATGTTTGAACAACACTCTTAAAACCAGATAATACCATAATGTTTTTTTAGAAAAACTGTTTTTAGAACATTCAAAATAACATTTTCAACTTTTTTTGTTGGAAATGTTTGAATGGAAACGTCAGGGCAACATTCTAAAAGCCAATAATGGTTAGCTGTGGAAGTGATCTGGTGCTGGTGTTTGTGTGCAGGTGAGTGGATGAACTGGTCGTTGTGGTCTGAATGCAAGGACTCGGGACTGCAGCTGCGCAGTCGAATGTGTGGGCCGCAATCTACAGCATGTGTGGGAAACAGCACCCAGCACAGAGAGTGCAATGAGATCCCAGGTGAGGAAGAGCTAGAAGAGAGAGAAGTGAATTAATATTAATGTAAAGACAGCCTCACATATAATTCCTCTCCAGTTTTGGGAAACAGGTTCTACAATGTAAGGTCTTGTTGATGACAATGACGTTCTGAAAACTTTCCCTGTTAGCTGGGGTTATCACCTTAGAGTACATTTCAGTAATGAGCTATCCCGTTCCTCCATTACTTCATGCAAAGTGGATGTTTAAAAAGTGTTTATAGCAAGTTTAGGAATATGTTTTACAAAATAGCTTCCAACTGTTTGATGGTCATTCTCACAGATTCATAGACGTTAAATCTTGAGTGCTTGGTGTTTTTAAGGCAGTAATAATTTCATCTGTTATGCGCCTCATCTGACAGTCTTTGATGTGACTGTCACAGCAGCTGTCACCCTGCAGGTGTCTGAAGTATGAAACAGGACACTGTATCCTCTCTGCTCTGATAATTGGCTTTCTGAACCGCCCCAGTTCCAGGAAGATTGCCTTCGAGAAGGAGAGCGAGCAGAGTGGAGTGATATGGAATGAGATTGATTGTTTTGGCTGTTAATCAACAAAACAGTGTCAGGGTGGCACGTGAGGGCTGTTTTTACTGGACGTGTCACACTGCAATGCTATCAAATTATTGGTCTGTGTAAACATGCTTTAGACACAGTGGAAAATCCACAAAATTGCAAAATGCATTGAGAGCCGCTGCTGCAGATGGATGGTTGTGACCTGAACTGTTTCTAAACACACAATCAAACGCACTAACTGCACATCTCCTCTTCTGTTCACAGTCATTTTTCCTGCATCAGGTGATGAGGAGGACCAGCAGTGTTGGGGTAAGTGTGTCAGCAGCTGCCTTTTCTTTTAACATGTTTGTAACGTGTTGATAGCAGATGTATGTCAATGTCCACATGTGTGCTCCTGTAGCGATGTGCTGCTTGTGTGCCATGTTTCACGTCAGCTTCTTTCATCCCAAACTTGGGGGGCACAGACAAGTATTTTAGGGTTGCAGATCCCAGTTAGAGCAGTCCGGGCTGAAAGTGTGGTGTCGTCTCTGCTCATTCACACTCGGTCCATCACAGAGGCCAGCCAATCAACTGCCTTCTGCTGGATGATGGTTACAGACGTGTAGAGTTCATGATAATGCTCTTCATTCTGATTCCACTGACACATATGACTGTATTTCTCATTATTCAAACCAAAAGCACATGCAGTTGAAGGCAGTGACAACAGTGGTCTACAGACAAACAGTCACTGTAATCGTGGCCAAAGTCTGTTTAAATAGGGGAAGACGGATATCTCTTAAATCACTGGCTAAGGTCACAATGGCTTTCTGTTTTTCAGGGTTTACTCTGCTTCATCTGATAGCCACCGGCGTGTCGTGTTTCCTGGGCGCCGGTCTGCTGGCTTTCCTGGTGTATGTGTACTGTCAGCACTTCCAGAAGCCCTTGCAGGAGTCTGCCGTCCCCCCCCCCAGCACTCCAAACCACCTCAGCTACAAGACCAACACCACACCAAAGAATGAGAAATACATACCCATGGAGTTCAAGGTCGGTGCTGCAACCTGACTTGTCATGTTCGCTGTAGTCTTCCAACAGTTCACAAAACATCTTTCAATTTCTCATTTTATATTATTGTTTTGTGGAAAAAGCAAATCCTTTTCCAGGACCCCATGTGGTGAAAGTCATGTTTTCCATGGCACAACAGTTTACCAAAGAAGTTTGAAACCATCCGTTTTCTACATCACAAGAATATTGTAACCAATCACATCATCATGCAGGGTTGATGTATGTCACTCTGAGGTGGTGATGGTAACATGGGTTGTGTGACGTTAGCGGCACATTATTAGCTGTTTGATAACATAGTCAAGTCAAAGGCTAATCACATTAATTACTGTTATGTCAGACATTGCAGAGAGTGATACATGTGTTTGAATAGGGACGTGGGCTAATTTGCATTTTTACGGTTTTGCATGTACTAAATGAACATTCAAGCTGTGTTAAGGCATGAAGAAATTATTTTCACAAGAAAAAACATTTAAAAATGTCTCTGATGATCAAAGTTGAGTTTAAGGGATAAAATTATTGACTACGAGGGAATTTAACAATATTTAAAAACACATTTTTTATTCAGCTTTGCTTTGTGAGGACACAATACAAGCACTTTATCATAAGCTTCAAGTTTCCCCACAAATTACGTCATAAGCAACAACTAGTAAAGCATTGCGAGGGGTCGCTAAAGTAGCACTAGTGAGTGGTAACCTCTGTTGTTTGTTGTTTGAGACCGCTCATCTCTTTTTCCCTGAAGCTGCTTGTTTAGCCACCTCTTCTGGGACACTCTCTATCTGTATTAATGGGTTCCATTACGCTGTTTAAGCAGAAGCCGGCCACTGGACTCCCACAGCTGCTTGTGACTGATCGGCAAACTCATCCGATTAGCCTGGCTCGTCTCTCTCTTTCTCCACCTCATGTCCTTGCTGTGACACCTGCACCAGCCATTTACCACATTTTATATCGATCTCATTCATGAAAATTAATCTAAAAATAAACTTCCACATGTAAAATTAGATGCTGTTGAGGACGCTACAGTCAGAAAGAAACAATCTGCTGTTCTAGTAGCACTAACAATTCTTGTCAGCCGTCACTCAGTGACACTTAAGTAGAAAATGCAAAAAATAACTTGATTTTTTCATTTTCTGATCAAATTCACAGCCACGGACTAGAGCAGTGTAGGTGGTTGCCAGGATGTTGCTACATTGATATGAATCACTCAGTATTAATCCTGAGTGATTTATAGCCTGTTGATTTGTGGTTGCTAGGGTGTTCTGGGTGGTTACTAGGTGGTAGCTTTTTTTTTATTCTAATCACTTAGAAAATTAAAAGCTTTTCTTTTGAATTAGAGTTCCAGTTCTCCTCCAGTCACTCAAACAAACAGGCTGTGATTCAGTTCAGTCACACAGCTCACCATCCAGTCAAACTTGTGTCTCCAACATTCTCTTCTTACAGATCTCAAGGTCATGAGAGGTTTCTCAGATAGTGGCATGAAGATCAGATGTCAGCTTCATCTCAAACATTCATGGCTGGTTCTCTCCCTCTGCGCTCGTCTTAACTCTGTTTATTTATATTTTATCTACAGACTCTAAACAAGAGCAATTTGCTGTCAGATGAAAGGACAAACTTCTTCCCTTCACCGGTTCAGCAGACAAACATGTACACCACCACATACTATCCCACAGCCTTGGGCAAATACCATTACCACCCAGACTCTCCCCCCTCCCCCTGCAGAAGCTATAACCACAGCTGAGACCCATGTCTCATCAAAGCTTTATCACCATGGTGACAAAACTGCTCCACACGTCTCCTGAACCCTCTGTTCCCCCCACACGCTCTGCACCTGATGAGGAGAAAGACACATTCCAGCTCCCCTGCACCCCCCCATGGAGGACCCGAACTCACCGAACACATCGGCTCCTGTCCGAGCTTCCCAACTGGAATCACAAACCATTCCACCAAGATTCATTACAGGGATGCGGTCTGGCACACTGGCCGCCTTTCTTTACAAGTACAAAAGAAGTGAGAACACAGAGACCGCACAAAAGAGAAATCAGTGCAGCTTTGGTCTGAACCGCAGTAACGGATTACCCATGTGAGGAATGCTGTCTTCTAACCCTGGAGAGACATGTCTCTGCAACCTTCTAAAAATCAGATACAAGAGGACGGGTCAGTGCAGAATCAAAGCTTATGGTTGGGTTGTTTGGAGATGAGTTTGCAACCCAGCTGCGAAAGAAGCAGGTTCAAAAATGAATCATGGGGGATGCCATTAGTGCCCATATGTGTTAAATTATTCTGAACAGACTTAATTCAGAGCAGAAATATTGATTTTCAACACGTAACAGAAGCATTGGTCAAAAAGAGCTGAATAACACTTTTTTTTTACCTGTGAATATATGGATTATTAAGGAATATGCTCAGATCATGTTCTGTTATTTTACTGTATGTCTTGGTGGTCATATTAAATATGACTGGGTTCAAACCCAGACAGACTATATTTTATTATGAAAATATGTAGGAAACACTGACAGCTTGGCACTTGTTTGCTGTGATTATTTTAAAGAGGGAATTATTGGGCAGTTGAGAATAGCTGTAGATTAGACACATGATAGAGATTTGAGTTCAGATGAGTTCGAGCTGTACTGAATATGAACACTGTCTCCAGACGGTGTATTCTTAACCATCAGCATACTCATCAGAGATGAGGAAAGTCATGCCAAGCTTGTTATGTTGAAAAACTAAACTAAGCTTTTTTGTCACACTTGTTGACAGGCATGATTTAGCTAAGCATGAGTACATGGCTTGTACATACAGTGATGCCCCACTGCGAAACACTAATGACACGCAAACTTTAGCATAATGTGTATTGTAAAGCTAACACTGTTTTAAAAGTTGTGTGGGATGGAGCTTGTCGGTACATCTGATGTTTCAGTGTTTCACTGCAACAGAAAGAGACGGCCGAGTACAAACTCTGAATGTTAATATAAGAACCTACAAAACTGTTGGTGGAGAAAATAAGAAGCGTTCCAGTCCTACAAATTCAGAACCATTTCTTCATTTTACACCATACATTCATTGTTAAACCTTATTTTCCATTTAAAATTGTGGTATCAGACCTCTGACCCACACTGTACTTACAGTATATCAAGACAAAACTCACAGCTCATATTTACTTGTAAAGTTTAACTGAATCCCTGCATTTACTCCCATGTGTCCAGATCAAATATGTTCAAGTGTGGCTGTTTTGTGTCAGTTGAGAATGTCAGACATTCAGAGACGAGTCGCTCCATCCCTGTGAGGCTCGGTGTCCTTCTATGCAACTGACCTGCTGGTTAGATATGTGACTGTAATCACTGCCTTTCAGACACTGTGAATTTTGATACTCTATATTTTTGTATATTGTACATTGTAAAGGTAATAAACATTGATGCCAAACCAGTTTAACCTGAGCTAGTTCAGCCTTTCCTTACCCAACATCAATTTACATCAACCTGCAGTTTTGTTTCAAAGTCAAATGAAGCCAAACTGACATTTCCTGAGAAATCAGACTCAAATTATAAATCATTATAAATCATTATTATAAATCATTATTATAAATCAGGGAAAGGAGATTGTTTTAAACGCTGATCTGTTATGTATCTACAGATGTTAAAGGTTACAGCTTTAAAAGCATCAGTGGTCACAATGTGCTGAAGAACATTTTTTAAATATGAAAAAGTTCTACAAAAGTTACTGCAAGTTTTAATAACATTGAGAGAACATTGACCTTGCTAACAGGAATCATTCTCAGGTCACTGATGGAAAGAAGGTTGTCCAAAATCAGCACAAATCTGTCCTAGTTTAAACGTAGTTATCTGTAGTTAACGTAGTTTAAAATGCACATTGCAGTGGCTGGAGAAGATTCATGTTGTTTTCGTGTGACATTAAGGAATGGGTGGGAGAGTGTAACTGGTCAGTGATAAAAGGGTTCTTTCCTTTCAGATGTTTCTCATTAATAGAAGCAGGAGCAGCACAAATGATGTTAAATTGCCTCACTAAAGCAGTACAGTTCTGATACGAAATAGAGCTTCTGTTATATATTCTGCAGAGACAGATTAGAGCTGGAAAAGCTCATTGGTCTTTCTTTAGATGATATTTGTTTAGTAGGGCATTTATTTAAACAACTTCAAAAATAAAAGCTAAATTATCACAAAAGGAAAAATATCACAATGTTACTGTAGAGCAAAAGCTGTAATATTACTGTATGACAAAATAACAATGAAATCATGAACACTATCATTTATGCAGCAAAAATTTCACTTCAAATGTGTGTGACTGTCTTTATGAGTCTTTAAAACATTCCAACATAAAACGCCAAGCTTTTCTCTGCACTTGTAAAACATGAATTCCTGAGAACTTTGTGTCAGAACAATAAAAATATAATGTACAAATATACATAATAATACACATATACATAATATAATACCCAACACAAAATGAAACTTTAAAACAAGAGAAAAAACAGGGTTTGAAAAGCAAGATAACAGGAAGTCAGTCGCTGTTTCAGCAAGATTCAATAAACGAATCAACAGCTTTGACCGTGTGCCGCTGAAAATGTTCTGTCAGTTCAGGAGTAAAAAACAAAAATAAAAAAGAGCACTGAAAGAGAAACAATCAATGGCTTATTAAAGTGACTGAACGTGATCTCAAAAACACATCATTAGCTCATAAAACACAAAACAAAGCCGTAACAGATTTATTAACAGTGTTTACATTACGTGACGAGTAATTTTTTCGATCTTCTCCTCAGGCGCCTGTTGCTGCTGCTGTCAACATTCAAAAGTAAGTCTTGAATTCATGGATTTTTTTGTGTGCTGAAAATTCAACAAATGTAAACTCTGTTTTTTCTGTTTTAAAGCAAACCTGAAGAATAGAAACAATGTCTTTTCAATCCTCTGACACCGGTGCTGAGGAACAAAAAAAAACAGAAGAAACTTCAATAGTTATTTTTAAAAGCGAAAAAAGTGATTTAAAAAAGTGAAGTGAAAATGCCTTGTCCATGATGTCTCTGAGGACGCGCCATTTACCTGAAATATCACCTCAGAGCTGGAATCATTTCAAGGTGAAGTATTTTCTCCCTCACATTTCAAAAATGTTCCTGATATTTTTTTAACAAGTTTACCATGACTGTGGAAAAACTGGCACGTTACACTGTGACAGGAGAAAGTATTTTTTGAAGTATAACTAAAGTATAACTTTGAAATAATACACACAACCTCTTAATATTATTAATACTTCTAGTGGCACAGCATCAATTCACTTCTCTCAGCCACAAATTATACTTTTATAATTACACGCCCCAATACTGACATTTTTGTGTCAAAAGAACAAAAGAATGTAACGCTAAATGGAGAAACGGCTATTGAATCAGAAGAATAAACTTCAGACCTGTAGATGTTAAAGACGTTAATCTGAGAGGGACTCTTGGCTGGTGTTCTGTACAATATACAAGGAACTCTTGGGAACACATTTGGGTTCTGGACGCTTGTTCTCAGCTCTGATGTCATCAGTGACCTCATGCTTTGGAGGATGTTAGATGTTAATGATGAGCTCATACATACAAACACACATGATAGGTCCTCACACCAGCAACATACAAGATCACAGCAGATTTCTATGAGCCTGAGAGAGACGATAAAAGAGGGAACACAAATAATTCCTTTTTAAAAACATTTTTAATAAGGTGCTAAAAATCTTTGACATGTATCTGTACAAGCACAGGGGCATGTACTGTACACCCAAACTCCAGCCCCACTTACAGTATCATTAACATTTTCATGACAGAAGGAAGCACACACAGAGTGTGTGAAGTAAACTTCACAGTGAAGTAAAGAAGAAAACAAGAAGGTCACTAGTAATGACAGGTGAAGTCTTCTGAACAGTGAATGGAAAGCTTTTCCTAGAGAACCAAATCCAAAGTTCCTGTGCAAATGTGGGGGCAGAAATCATTCAGTGTGTTCATAAAATGCAGTTCATTTCCATCACAGAATCGATTCTGACTATAATGTAGAAGATCCACTGAGGTCAACAGGAAATCCAACATCACATTTCCTCTTTGGAGATCTCTTGAAATGTCAGGCCATCAAATCAATTCTCTCATGCCAGTAGAGCTGCATGCTGAAAACACGAGTAGCTTCAATTCAGTTAGGGTCCGTTTTTAAAGGAGCTCTTGGGAATGCTCTCAAAATCAGAAAGATTAAACCAGCAGTAGAGTGAAGCTTCCAGCAGTGGCAGGAAGGCAGTCATCTCTCATGACAGTTAAACAGAGCTCATGGGTCAGCTGTTTGGAGAGATATTGCACTCTCTGTTACACCACAAATCACAAATGGCCACTTATTGCTGGTAACTGGTGTGTTACTGCTCCAGCTGTAATGACGTTATAAAATGCAATAAAATGCTTCTCTGCCATATTATTCAGACATAAAAACTCTAAACAGTTCCTTATTGTCAATATTACTGTATTAATCCCTATAATGATCCCTAACATGATATGTAAGAAATAAATTACATTTAAATCCTCTTAAACTTGATAGATTCCATAAAATTCAATCAATTAAAAATAAATGCTAAAAGGAGGTTTGTGCAATAGACACCCATGTTGTGCATCCCACAGCTATAAAACTAAAAATTAAAGTTCACATCCCACAGGCTGTTCACAACTGACATTACAGAACTGAGAGATTGCCGGTCCATAGATAAGACCGTCTACAATTATCCATTAGACTCCAGTTAGATGTGTAGTTATCACAGGACACTGCCAAATCAATAAGCATCAACTTGAGCCAGAAACTCTACACAGTAACTCTACACACGTTACCAATTGACATTTAACACAAAAAAGTAAAAAACAATATATCTAAAACAGAAGGCAAACTGAGCAGCACTTTGTCATGTATCTTTCCTTTAGTTTGCAACAGAGTTCCCCAAAAGGCAATACTCCAGTCTTGTGTTAAGATACTTGTGTGCTCAGACAGAAACAAAGACATCCAAATAGAGGCGGTCATATGATTCCCTGAAGAAGAGGAGGAGGAGGAGACTGAAGATGCAGGCAGCCGTCAGACACCAGTTCAGCCAGGACAGCTCTGAGAAACAACAAAACAGCTGAAGTTAGAGATGCGTTCTGTTTTTATATCTTTTGTGTTCCTCAGAAGAAAAAGTCGTACAGGTTTGGAATGAAGTTTTGTTCCAGCTGCTCTGCTAAAAGCAACAACACAAAGCAGGCCAAACATGCAGAGACACAGAGAAGTGCGCAACTTAATTTAATGCAGATAAGAATTGCAATGTCGAGGCGTCCTGTAATCAGATAACAGGTTGATCAATTGCTCCTGAAGTGAGAGCTGCGATCGATGGCAGGAGGTGAAATGCCTGCTGGGTCGGCTGCTGAGCCCATTTGAGTTAAATGATATGATTTAGCCATGCAGCACAGTAAACACAGTGAACTGCCAGAGGACAGAGATGTGTCTCTGAGGAGGCTGGTGGAAGGGAGAGCACCGCTTCTCTCCAGCTCTATCAGGCCTGCAGCAGTGCTGTGGTGTAGTGGTTCCCCTAACAATTTTAGGTTGCAAGAATGATTCTTTTACATTTCCATTAAGTAACAAAAATATAGTAGTATGTAAATAATAAATAATAGTAAATAATAGTATGCCTAATTAGTCTTATTAATATATATCTCACACATTTATTCTCTGTTGAACATGTCCAACATTTGTTCTGTGTTTTATTATTATTATTCTTTTTTTATTACACGTAAAGCTGCTTTGAAGCAGTTTAACATTGTAAAACGTGCTATATAAATAACATTGAATTAAACTGAAAATGTTATTTGAAAGTTCTAGGAACGTTCAAAACTTCCATTTTACAACAGTATACAACATTAAAAAACAATGTTACTGCAATAACGTTTTTGATAACTTTAAGAGAACAGTTAAGCCTGATCGGTTTAAAAACAGAGTGCGGTAACATCAGCAGGTTCATGTGAGTGAAGGGAATGGCTCAGCCCTGCTCACACACTAATCCAATCAGACATTCCCAACATTCAGCAGCTGGCCACACTTCCCCCTCCCCTGCTAATGGAAAGAACTTTGGACGCTGCATGAAAAACCTCTTTGCAGACCAGCGTTGCTATTGAGAATACAAATGATTAGATTTCGCTCTCACCATCTTTTGCTCTCAATAATGGAAGCAGGGCAATTATATCCATCTGTCAGTTGCAGACAGTATGCAGCAGACCAACTGTTATGTTTATTTCTGTTCTCTTAATACCTGACAGCAGGATGCAGAGATGTTGTTATTAAGGTTGCAGTTTCGCCTGACTTGTTTTTGCAACTCAAGGGCTGTAACATGTTGAAAAGGCCACAGCAGAATGACAGTGTAAACAGCCACTTGCCCTGACGCTCCCAATCTCTCACAAGGAATAGGAGGACAAAATCGAGGACAGGGAGGCATCTCAGAACCTCTATCTCACGTCATGACCTCACTCATTTGCAGGCCACCTCACTTCCTGTCAGCAGAGGCGAGGCATCTGAGATGTTCCTCTTATTGCTGTAATTATTCTTAATTGTTGCCCACTCAGATGGCAGATTTCAGCTTGATTTAACATCTCTTCTGTCTGGCCCCTGAGTGGCATCAGCGACTGACAGATTGTGGGCTCTGTTTTCCCCTTAAAATTCAATCACACCTACATTTTGTGTATCCCGTTTTAATATGTTGACCTGGTTGGCACTTGCCTCACTGTGATAACACGTCCAACAAATCACTGATAACTTAATAACCAAAAATTATAAAAACATGATGATGTAAGAAAACAGTGCTTACATGCAGTTTGAAATTTGTGATTTGAGCTTTTGAAAAAGTTGAAATATTCTTACGGTTTAGCTTAAGCTGGATTTATTTTAACAAGTGAAGGTCTGTTTTTTAAAAACAAATATATATTAAAAACAACATAATACAAATTAAAGTAATAGTAATACTAATAAATGTGTCCTATAATTTGTTCTCTTGTCAATCCCTACTGGACAGAAACTTGTTTAAAGAAATTGTGTCTATGAATTCAGAATCTCTGTGCTGTATTTGAACAGGTCTGCGTAAAGTAACCTGCAATTTTATGTTGCAAACAGAGATGGCGACAAAGTTACGGATTGCAGCTTTAAAACAACAAACAAGTCATGTTAGCAACGTCACAGTGTTTAAATTTAGCCTCTGCATATTAAACTGGACTGTGAGAAAGTATTAAACATTATTAAAAAAATTCCAAACTTTAGCCCAGGAAGATTTTGAGCAGTTCGGATGGCAGAGAGCTTATAATGTCAAGAGGAGCTTTCTGACACTGGAGACTGTTGGATGATTCTGATGAAACAACTAGAAACCAATCATCTCCTCAACTCCTACACACTGGCTGTTCGAAACTCAATACAATGCCAATGCAATAACCTTCTATATATAGAGTCCTCATTGTCTGGATGTTATTTTCAGCCCTAGCGCTGTGTTGGCACAGCCACTGTGTCTCCATCAGGCACACAAAAGCGGAACGAATTTTACAGCTTCATATGAGACCAATAACCCAATCAGATTTAAAAAGGTGAGCCCAGCTAAACTCACTCCTCTCAGTTTAAACTTCTCCAGGGATCAACAGGAAAACGGAGGAGGTTTAACGCACTGTGCTGTCACTCTATTTAAAGACAAATATAGTTAAAATATGACGTTACCTGTGAAGTAAAATGTGAGACAGAAAAGCAACAGTCCAGTGAAGAGGTTGCTGAGGAAGGTGACCACCCCACAGGTGATGCCTCAATTGATGTCTCAATAAACAGCTCCAAGAAAATGGGCACACTGCTGTTGATGAAGATACCCAGCAGAATACAGGACGTGTAGAGAGTGGCTGAGGGAGAAAAGAGAGAGACATGAGGGGCTGTATCTCAAATATATCCCCAAAAACTCTACATTCATAACACACACAAACACACTGAAGAGGTGATTACTTTGTTACTTCTGTTCACTAAGGTAGCACTTAATTTCTGTGCAGTAATTTGTAATATTACAAATGATTCTATTTATTATTTCTATTGCCGGCCAAGTGATCAAACCTCATTTTCTGGAGTCATTACTGCAGTCTACTAAGCAAACACTGTTACCTCACCTTTATTATTCAAATGTGCTACCTGTTTATTACTATTGGCACAACTTAAAATGGTTGTGTTGCTTAATGAATGTGGAAATCGCAATCAAATCTTTTCTTTAGTTAATGAGGGCGTGATTGTGGTTCTAAACTTTTAAAAGGTGGTTTACTTATACTAAGAGAGCCTAAATGATGTTTTGAGATGAATACACACAAATGCAGTAACCAGAAGTTGCCAGCTGCAGAAGACTATAAAACATGAAAAATGCAAAAAGTTAATAAGATACACACACTGGCCATCACTGGACAAAAAATTGCAGCGTTTGCCTGGTGTTATTTTAATGTCCTGGGTGTAAAAAGCCATTTACACACAAAACCTGAAAAGGGTTACGAGAACATACGGATATATGACGTAACCAAGCCATAAGTGAAAGACATGATGTCATCCCTGTTGAATGATTGAAAATAATGTCCTCATGGCCATGACGGGAGGTGAGGGGTTGATGTTGGCACATCCCTCATGTTCATTCTCAAGTGTTATGAATCAAGAGAGAATCAGGGTGAACCTCGGACGGGCGATGGGACGCACGTGGACACATGGCACTGTGAGCTCTGTCTGCCAGGAATTCTGAGTAGGAATCAATAAAAAGTCAGGTGCCAACTATAAAAAGATAATAGATGGAAATGTTTGAGCTGGTTGATCTGTGGGGCATATGTAGGTTTCAGACTGGTTCCTCTCGAGCTCTCTCTTTTTCCTCCACTGATCAGGATTTAATGAGTTCCACAGGCTCTTTCTAAATGATCACAGCTCGCACATGCTGCTCGCCCGCCTGCCGGATGTGCACGAGGCAGAACCTATTGTCCTTCTCACCACAGCATACCTGGCAGGTGAGTGAGTTTTGTTAGGCAGGTGAGAGTGAACCAGGTGGCTGACAGTGATGCCCCAGCAAACATCAGCACCAGAATGAGCTTTAGCATTCCTCGAATAGAGTCAGCCAACCTGAGGATGAGAAAACAGAAACGTACAGCTGCAACCCGAAACTTGTTACTTGCAGTTACAGTTCTTACAATTACTACACAAGCTACAAACCCTGCACCATTCCAGCACCACATACTTGCTCAATAACATTTTTAGACAAAAAAAGTTACAGCTTTAATCTCAAGTCACAGATCAAAGGTGACAGAACAAGACTACAGACACTAAACTAAACTACAGTCAGACGCAGGTGAAACTTCATAGATTTTATTATGGGGGACAACATCAGAGAGCAGAAAATGTTGTCTAATATTTCTGTCCCTCAGAAACAATTTACAATCAAAGGTACATTTGATCCGTGTCTGACAAAGTTCTTCCTAACTGTTTCTTCTCATCCTATATCAGACGCATCTCAGCAGCCCTAACATGATCTAGGGAATGTCCTTCATCATCTTTCTGCACAGCAGAGATGACATAACAGATACCTCTGTTATAACTGTTATAACAGAACCACTTCTGTGGAGGAGCTGGCTGTTATTTGTTCTGTTCAAGCTAAAAAAAACTTTTGAGACTAGATGAGAGACACTGAAAACCACTAGGGAGAAGAGAGGTGGTCCAAAAAAAGTTTCTAAAGTTTATTTGTTCTGCTTTGTTTAAAGTTTCTGACTTACAACACGTTTGAATAACACACAAAACTACCTTAACATTTTTTTAACCCCAAAACCAACAGAATTAAACAGAATTAAACAGAGTTAAACAGCGATAAACAGAGTTTGGCTAATTCAAATGTTTTCAAAGCTCAACCTCCGCTGTTGCTCTCCTACAAACACTTACTCACAGACAACAAATCATTTCAGCAAGTTTGCTCTCTCTCTCTCTTGCTTAACGTCAATGTCTTAATTATTCTGTGACGTGATCATTTCGTTAGCATTTTCATCCACTGATTTTAATTAATTAGGAGGAAGAAAATAAATAAGGATCCAAACAACCCCCCAAAAATGTGGCCAAAATATTAACACAGTCAGAGTAAATCTCACCAGCCTCTTTCCACAAATATGAACACTTGTTTTAATTGCCTAGTTGCCGTGGATACACTCATCACTAAACATCTGAAGGCTCTCAGCAGTGTCGGTTCACATTTTGGTCACAGAAGTTAAATAATACTATAAAAACTAACAGTTCATCTTTTAACAGATGGACACATTTCCAGGAAATACTGATTACTCATCTTGCACTCTAATTTTCTGCCATATGCAAATGTTTGCGCTCCTGAATAATAAGGTCCCGCCCCCAAAACCACTTTGGACTTAACAAACTGAAAATCATCTTTCATAACTGTGACATAACTAAACAAAACTGGCTATTTAATAAAATGTCCTTCAACATGTCCCATCCCAACATCCTGTTTCCTTAAGTTATATATTATAACAGGAAATTAATATATTCAGTTCTGTTTAATTTATATAATAATGGCATCACTCTCATCAGTCATCACTTACCTCGCCATGGCAACACCAAACACACAACCTCCAACAATAGACCAGAAGCCAATCCAGCCAGCATCCACCTGAGAGAGAGCAGAAAGACAGAGAGAGAGAGAGCAGAGAGAGAGAGAGACAGAGAGAGAGAGAGAGAGAGGGAGAGAGAACAGAGAGAGAGAGAGAGCAGAGAGAGAGAGAGACAGACAGAGACAGAGAGAGAGAGAGACTGAGAGAGAGACAGAGAGAGAGAGAGACAGAGAGAGAACAGAGAGAGAGCAGAGAGAGAGAGAGAGAGAGAGAGAGAGAGAGAGAGACAGAGAGAGAGAGAGAGAGCAGAGAGAGAGAAAGAGAGAGAGAGAGAGGAGAGAGAACAGAGAGAGAGAGAGACAGACAGAGACAGAGAGAGAGAGAGACTGAGAGAGAGAGAGACAGAGAGAGAACAGAGAGAGAGAGAGAAAAAGAGAGAGAGAGAGAGAGAGAGATGTCTAATCAGTGGGGATTATTCTCTCACTCAAAGAGCAGGTGAGTGAAATCTGTGGCACCTGCAGTGTGAGTCAATCAGACAGCAGAATAAACTGCCAGACATCATAAATGTGTCCTACAAGAGAGCCAGGAGCACTCCAGTTCAACAGCAGACACATGAGCCAGTATCAGAACATCTGAATTACTGAAAAGTGGGCGGCTCAGGTGGAATTAAATGCAAAGTTTCAATAAAGAATGTGTAGTTTTTGACTAAAAAGTTTGAGAAATATCAATACAGTACTTCCTTGTTACCAGTATAACAAAATGTCCTACAAGTTTAATTTATCCAATTTCTGTACATGAATTATTCTGGAAAACTCTCCATCTGAAAACACATTTAAACAACCAGTCAAAATGCAATCATACAGGACACAGACCTGTTTGTTTTTCTTTGCAAAATTGGCCTGAAAATGACCTAGTTACCTTTAAGTAACTAATGACCAAGTTACCTTTCCATACCATCACGACATGGAAAGTTAACTTATCTCTAGCCTGTATTTTAACTGGGTGCTGCATGATTACTTTGGCCCATAATGTTTACATATAACACAAATGTGAAGAGGCCTGAAGCTCAACTCATTACCATATGGCTGGCACATCAAACATGGATAGAATGCAAAACTAAAGTTAAAACCCATAATGTTTTGAAGCCCAGAGTTTACCCCCACAGGTCTGCCAGTTTGTATATGAACAGAAAGGGCAAACAGATTTTTGGCGTTTAGTCTGGGTCAGTAATTATTGGGTCAGTGTTTGTATAGTCAGGGTTGATTATGAGTCAATATCATTTTCATCTAATGAAATGACACTCCAGTAATTAAACTGGTAGAAGTTGATTTGTACATCGTCTGATAAATGCTGACTGAACCTCGGGCTCTTATACATGTAGAAACACGGTAAGAGCTCAGAATGAAGAGCTCTTTTTATACTCAGATTCATTCATGAAAGCTTAGAGTAGTTTCACTTAAAATTAGAACCAGCACTAGCATTAGGTTAACTCAGAGGGGATTTTAATTTTAATTAGTTCATTACATTTAAATGTAAGGTTAATTCACACAAAAAATAAATCATTTATCATCATTTACTCCCGCTTTTTTTTTACTAGTTATTATACAGAATCTCCAAACTGCTCTTTTCAGTACGAGTAAATAATGACGGCTTAACTGCAAATTACTGAAGATATATGATGATTGCCAAATAATGTGATATGCAAAATTCAATACAATAATGCTTTAAGTTTGTAAAATAAAATAAATAAAAATATTGAAAAACTCTGAAATCTCAAAGACTTCAGTATCCCTCCTACACCTTCACAACTGTCCCAAACCACTGATCCTCCCTGCAGCCCAGAGACAGAGATAAAGGTCTCCTGAGATGGTAAAACACATAGAACTGAGAGCAGAAGCAGATATCAGGTGTAACGCTGAGATAACATGTCATGCTGCAACGGGTTTGTTTTCCATTAGTTTATCTGGCTTAAGTAAATAAGTTGTTTTGACCTCCAGGAAACAGAGATGCTGCACAGCATAATAAAGAGGACAGCCACGCAGGCATCATTCTGGACACCTAATGAAATAAAACTAACAAAGGCATGCATAACATACTGCAAGCACTGAGTCTGCATGATTTTTAATCAATCATACTATATGCTTGTAAGACACAATAAAAATACTTTTTTGCTACAATAACATCTATGTGAGCAAGTGCAAAATTCTTTTGCCCACAAATCCTTACCTAAAGCTAATGGCTAAGCAACAACAAAGTTTCTCTGAATATATGACTGTTACAAACTAATACAAACTAATACGCTGTCAAATTTGTGGTAATCCCGCCCTAAGCCCTTGTCATGTCAGACGTTTTCTCTTTATGTATTAGCATTTGTATGAGCGTCTATACAGTGGTGGGATTGTTGAGCATGAAATAAATTGAGAATTCTGCTGTGAAATCCGTCTTCTTGTGAGCTGTCCAGCAGACCCTCAATGACTCCCAACTCAACTTACCCATCATCACTGTTACCATGGTAATCAAACACAAGATAATGCTTCCACTGAAGGCACAAAGAAAACAATGATGCTGTCGGTAACTGTGGGAAAAACAAGCATTCAAAACAGGCTAAAATATATGGTCACCACAGGAATTCACTTCCTAAGGATAATTATATATTTTAATGGATTTTAGCAGTTTGTTCATGCATGTGTCCCACAGCTGCACAAAATAACATTATTTTATCGTAACTTTACAGGAAGCATTATCTAATGTTTGATTACCATGGTAACAGCAATGATGCTACAGAATTAGTTACATACTACATTTGTGGTTTGAGACAATTACTAATTTTCTCCTAAATTTAGAAAAAACAATTGCAAATTAAATGATTTCTGTGTGAAAATGTTTTTTTGCAGGTTTACACACAATCACGTAAGCACAAACCCGTTAGTAAATGAGATCGACTGTCATAGATGAAAGGCCACAGCTCGTACAAAGTGAACTGTACCAACAGACCAGCTGCTTTACAAAGCTCCACCCCAGATTCATTCGGATAAAATGTGAGAAGGCCGTTGGAACGCTAGAGCCTTAGTGAGCCTCAAACAGCATGACAACCCTGTCCAGCTTGTGAGGGTATCGACTTATTTCTCTTCTCAGACTTTTGCAAGAGAGTTTCTGGGAAAGTTCTGGTGTGTCTCGTGGCTGAACTGTTGTCAGTTTCCCCTTTTTAAAACAATGATCAGCACATTCCAATCCACAGATTTCAGCCAATTACTCCAGATTTAATGCAAATAAAGCATTCAAACAGGGATGTCTGCCTCTGATCTGATCTGTGAATACACTGTATCTGCAAAAGCTCCAAGATTTCCATATTCGGTCTTAATCTGCCCAAAAATTTGTTTTTTTAATGATTTTAAAGGGATAGTTTATCCATAAATGAAAATTCCCATCATTTACTCCCCCTCATGTTATTGATTGTTACTTTTTCACTACAGGAACACAAAGAAGATATTTTGTTTGTTGGTAGCCACACAACAGTGACACCCATTAACTTCCATTGTATTGGAAACGAAACCACCAAGACATTTCTGAATGAATTATCCCTTTAAATCTCTTTTCAGAGTAGCTGGAGGAATTCTGTAATGATGAGAGTCAACAGTACCTCAGCAGTCTGCAGATGCTGCTTCTGTAGCTGAGACGGTCTGGACGGGAAGTACAACAGCACTGCCACGAAAAGTGCCGCAACCATCCCTAACTCTGAATGAAGTTCACAAACACACATGACATAATCTTGTGAAGATTATAAGAATTCAGACTTTTATCAATCTCTAATAAAGCTGTAATCTGCCACTTTTGTCTCTCTGTCATCATCTCTGTTTGAAACATACAATTTTTAGGTTACGCTATATAATTTTTACGCCAGATGAACCAAACTAACATTTCCCAGACAAAACAGATCGACAGCTCAAATTACAAATTATTATAAACTTACTGTTTTGAATCAGGGTGAGGTAAAGAGATTGTGTTGAAAACTGATCTGCCACATACTTGCTTAATAACTGATTCTTGATCATTTTCAACACAAAAACGTTACAGATTGCATCTTTAATTATAAAACGAGTGTAATGTATTTGGTATTTCGGTGCAATTTTTAGAAACTAAATTCAAATTAATGAGAGAGAAGTATTAAAACCAGCACCATTAACAGTGATTAGATCATTAATCTAGAGTTAACCATGAGTCTAGCAGATTTATTACAGCCTTGCAGAGGAAACATACCATGAAACAACCATTAACCCTCGTCCACACAAAGCTCCAGCTGTCCAGCACACTCATTCTGTGCCTGAATCTGTGACACTGTAACTGTGAGTTCATTACATAGTACAGCAGCAGAGGACACAAGAAACCTTTTTGACACAAAGCATCTCACAGCCTGAAGCTCTCACAGCACCTGTGGAATCCTGAGGTTGAGTTCCTAAATCTCTTTTGTCCTGGACTCTGTCCACATAATAAAATAAATGCAGTTCCCTGGACAGGACCCATGACCTGGTTAATTTCTGAAAACTTTTGTTTCTGTTAATCTGTTTTTTTTCTGTCATAATGTACAGGTTTATCACAAAGTCTTGTAATAAAGACATTTTATATCATGGTAACATGTTATATAAAGATAAAATTTATTTTATGTTAAAAAGTGGAAATCACATCCAATCACAACTCCAAAATAATAATAATAGTAAAGAATGAGGATGTCCAAACTTTTTTGTTGCTGCTCTCACAAGTAAATAACAGAAAACAGTGATTTTGACTGTTTGTCTCACAGGCGGTTCTGCACTCTATTCAGCATCACGGCAGATTGTCGTCTCTATTAAAGTTTGGTTTCTTTATGGAGTTTTTCAAACTCTGATGCATGTGGATGAATCCTGATGCTCAATGTTGCACTAAACTTCTCAGTGACCTCTAATTCACCAGCAATTCAACACCGTTCCAGCCTGAAAGTCCAGCAGTGTATTTAACTGAAAAACCGGCAGCATATCAGTCTATTGATGGGTAGAACTTCTCTCTCTTCCTAAATGTTTTCATTTTCTGAACCAGTAAGGCAGAACAATGGCAGCCAATACTCACTGAGAGGGGTCTGCAAAAGACGTTAAAACATTTGACTGTGGTGTTTTGATTACTTTTCTGTTGTTGTGCAAAAGTAAAAAATAATTTAGTATTGATTTAGAATGAAAGATGTTTGGATGGCACCAGTGTAAAGAACAAACTGTATCCTGTCCTTTATGAGGTTTTGGTTCCAGTGGAAGGTGCCGCTTGTTAAATGCGTGTCATTGGGTGCGTTAAATGCGTGTCAAGGCACCGGCTGCCCCAAGATAGCCAACCAGTGAAGCGATAGCAGTGGCCGTGGCTCTTTGATCTGGGGCAAACCAAGTGGTAGACAGCAGAGGGCCGGCACTCATAATGGTAGGACCATTTAAACCATTTAAAAGTTGGTACACATCACAAAATTAGTTATAGCGATGCTTGCCTTACAAAGCACCACTTATTAACAGTTACATATGCCATCACCAGAGTTTTGTCAAAACACAGACTGTACACTACATGTACAGCACATCATGCAGAAGATTGACTGACACTGGATTCATGATGACGTCTGTCCCAACAGACACGCTCTGGGCTTTTTTCCTACACTAGATGAAGCAGTCTACATTTACTGTTTAATTTTTACATGGCAAAAATGTTGTTTTGACCAATCACCATGCAGTAAGTGAACTTCCCTAACAATTTTAGGTTGTAAGAATGTTTCCCTAATGTTACATTAAGTAACAAAGACATTAAAAATGTTATTTTGAAAGTTTTGACAGCTTTGCAGACATTGTATTAACGTTACTGAACTCCCTGTTCAGTTTGACTGGCAAGAAGAATGTTATCCAGGCCAATGTGCCACAAGCTAGACTGCAGCTCTTAAACAGAAGACGTGTCATGACATGGGACCATGACAGGGACCAGTCATAAGGGGCCAGTGTGAGAAAGGTCTGACCCGGTTAATAGTCGTGGATGCATCTGCTAGAATGGAGTAAAAATTGTAAAAACACAACGCTGCATTGATCACAGCTATTTTTGTAAAGAAACTGTTTAATGAACAATACAAATTAAAAGAGGCAAAACATGAATTACTTATCTAAACGAGTCAGCAGAAGAAGAAATCTTATTGTTAAAGACCTGCACTGCCATGCAAACAATCAGAAATATGACCAACACACACACAGCAGTCTTTAATCAGAGCTCGCTTCTCTCAGAATACATCCACAATGACAGAAAAAAATCTGTGATGATTTAACAACCATCACTGGCTTCTGCTCAAAAACAGCATTGTAATAAAAATGATTTTTTCATGCTACATTTTTCATGCTCATGAGTGTGTCAGTGCAGATTATTACACCAAACCAAAACTTTTTATTTCATAAAGATTTTCACAAACAAACATAACTGAATATTTAGAATAAGTTTGTATGCATGAGGGAAAACTCCACAAACTAAATAAAACTTATACTGAATAGACAGACACAAAGGTAAAAGAAAAACTGTCCAGACTACATGCAATATTTAATATAACCCTCTAGACACACACTAAAGCTTTGCTATAATCCACATGTAATCAGAAACAACAGACGTTTCATTTTGGGTCTCTTTAATGAATCCAGAACAAAGAAGCTCATTCATAACTGAACTACACCTTCCATTCTAGATTACTATCATCCTCAAACTGACTCATGTGATATTCAACATGCTGTTACCTTTTCAATAAGAGCCTCCTACCACATATTCCTAATGCCAGTGCTGACACCTGGTGGAAGCTACGAATGATGTGCATGGCCTCCAACTTCCTAACATCTCTCAGGTGTCTCTCATCCAGCCTGAACCAAAGGCCCTCAGCAGCTCTCCATAAACCTGAGTTTTACAGTTTAAACTTGATGACTGAGGCACTGTTACTCTCATTGGAGAAACCGTGTGGGAATCATGAGGTCTGTGAATCAGTCCTCAGCAGTTCTGCGGTACTTCCACAGTTTACTTTCTACACATTTGTGTTCAGGGCAGATTTCCAATAACCCTAAATGTAAGATTTTCTCATTATTTTTGTGTAGAGAGAAAACAGTTGGCTGATTTTTGCTTGCTGACTGTGCCACTTTGTAACACCACCAGAAGCTGAAATATAAAACACACAATATAAAGCTGACACACTGTGTATCAATCAGCAGAACAGACACATTCAAGTTAAGTTATTACATTAACAGTCACTGTCAGCAGTGGGTGCTTACACGGTATCTTTGAGTTTAATGTGCTTTTGGTAGAATATATATAAATAAATATATAAAACAATAAACAATCTCTGTTGTTCCTCTCCTGAAACAGAGCTGAAAAGCTTCTCCTGGTTTATATAAAGTGAAAGCATAACACAAGATTATATACCATGAAAGTCAGTGTTTTGCTATTACATTCTGTGTGTACTAGTACTGTGAGAGCTGAATAACTAGAACAATAAAAATCAATGCAGAGACTCCTTTAACCAAGTCCTTTAACCATTTAACATTTTTCATTGTTACTTGTTGAGAAAGGAAGTTAATTTTGCTATAAAAATGCCATTACAGGTAGCGCTTCCATTCATTATGGGTGAATACTGAGGCGTGTGTCACCCACACGCATTTATTCAGAAATGTTTTAATAAAGTCAAGAAATGACAGCAAATTATACAGATAAAAGATCTAAATGAATTCCAGCAGTCCACAATCAAAACCTTAAATATACTAATCCCACAATTCTCTATGCCAAAGAAAATAAGGTCTTTCCCTACTGACCGTCTTCAAATGTAGCATAGCTTAAACATATTCTGTCTACTGAAATCACACACTGAAAGTCATTCAGATAACCCTGCAAGGTTATTTGAAAGCTTATGCATTTTTTTTATCTCTTTTGCATTGCTGTACCTCATGTGGGATGTTAAACCCGTAAGCTGTAACTTTTTTGATTAAATGAACACAAATCAGTTATTGAGCATGACAGATCAGTGTTTAACATGATCTGCTTAACATGCTTTCACCCATTCACAACAGTAGATTTATAATAATGATAACTGGAACTGCCGGGTCTGATTTCCTGGGAAACGTCAGTTTGGCTTCATTTGAATTCAACATATGTAAAGTTACAGATTGCAGCTATAAAGAACTGCATAATAACATTTATATATTTCAGGCACTAACATACAGGCACTAACATACAGGCCTAAAACTGGTTGGGCTTATGAATGTGTTTAATGAAGAGTACATCATATTGTGGAGTAACGTTACCAACGTTCTGAGAATGTTCATTTTAGCTGCGTCTAGAAGTAGCACTCCTGCATGTTTGTAGTGCTTGGCGTAACAAAGATTTTCTGCACACATTTCTCTCCATGTTTTCATTCATCTCGGTATGCATCTATGCGTGTTTGCGGTTGGTTTCTCAGTGTTGGTGGCACTGTCAGTTTACGGTTGGACAGGAATGTTTCTGAATTAGACTCTGATGTGCTGATAAAATGCTAAAGCTACATACATCACTGCTGCTTTGAATCTTATCGTCACCTCTTCAGCCTCAAACACAGAGAGAGTTGTAAGAGTCCTCGGGTGAGGCCACATCTTGATATGGATTTGATTTCTGATATGCATCACTCGTGTGCACATAAAGAGAAAAACCTTTCTGCATGCTGCTTTCTTGGGTGAGGCTCTGCAACGCTGTTGACGACACACTTGACGACGTGTCTCTGTAGAACACATCCACTTCAAGACATTTTGAAGACTGTTCTATTAGTGAGTAAAAGACTTCTCATGTTATGAGCCTCCAAACACAAACTGTGTTTGATTCACAACACATCATTTAAGTGTGTGAGAGAGGGCTGCATGTTTAGGTACGAAGACTGTTTAACTCTATGATTTACACAGCAACAGTTTTTCTGCTCTTTTAGGCACCAGGTACATGATGGGAACATAACCAGCTGATAATATCTTGATTCTGACAGTTCTGCTTTTGATGTTATCTTCACACTTCCATGCCGATCTTCCTATTCTTTTAGGTCCTAACTGGATCATAAAAAAATTTGTGAATGTTTAAATACATTGAGAAGAAATATAACATTTAGGGAAAACAATTACAGCTTTTTCTTGTTTTACACAAAGTTCTTTGTAGCGGTTCTTTAAAGGTTAAATATTACCCATTAAAATTGTCTAAATTTGTTCACCACAGGTATTACAGGACTCTCCTGCGCAGTAGAATTCCTCGCCCTCTTTTTAAGCATGTGCTTCATGTGTCCCTGCTCTGATGTATGTTTGTGCGTGTGCATACCTGTATTGTTTTTGTTCCACTGTTGCGCCTCTGAACACAGATAATCTCAGATAACTGTGTCTCTCTTTGATTTGTTTGCTTCAGAAGTCATGCTGTCTTTGTGACAGATGAGTGAGCAACAAAAGGTGAGCAGATTTCAGTCACATGTAAAACATCTACACATGCAAGAAGCAGATCTCTTCAGACACAAGTCGTGAACGTGCTTGACCTACAAATGTTGGCCTTTGCCTCCAACACCAGCTCCAGTGGAGGGTAAAGAGGCAAATTCAGCAGAGAACGCTTGATCTGAGCTCCTGAGCTTGTTTTTGATGGATGGGTCTTGAATAAACGTATCTCAGATGAAAACAACTTTGGATGGCTCTTTGTTTGCTTATTATTGAAAAGGAGGGATAAAGAAAGGACCAAACCCAACAATAAGTGGCACGGGATAAAAGAGCCGTTGACAGGGGCATTCAGAGTCCACATTTTGGTGCATAATACAGGGAACATTGTTAGAACGTTAGCTAACGTTGTCTAAAAGTTCTCTCAACGTTAAGAGAACTAAAAAATGTTCTTGCAGTAACATTAGTATGATGTTTTTTAACATTACATATCGTATATATCAAAAATGTTAGTCTTAAGAATTCAGAAATGTTTGAATAACGTTCTTATAACAAATCTTTGTTAAGAAAGATCTGAGCATGTATAGCAGACACATGTACTTTAGTTAGAGCTCCATTTATGTTATTAAACTAATTCTATTTTGATTTCAGTTCTAACCATTTACATAATTACCTAGAAAATTCACAGTAAAGAAGAGGAAACAGCAGCGTTTATAGTCATTTGATTTAAGGTGGAATGTTGAGAGAGACAGATCAGTTCAAACTTGCTGATGTTCTGCTGTTGATGATGTCACTTCCTGGAGGAAGTCCTTAAAGAAGAACAACTGATCACTAATTTAAACAATATTTCTCACAAAACTTTTATGTTTAAAGTACTTTGATTAGAGAAAGGAAAGCATGAAGACATCTGGTCATTTTTTAAGGGTTTTATTTTATACAACCTGAGGACATGACAAAAACACCAACATCCTAAACAAAACAAAGTTATTTAAATACAGTCGAGATACTGTGATTGGAAAAACAGATATGATTTCCATCTTTAATAACTGATACAGTGGAAGACTTATACGATGGAGACATGAATATGTACAATCTATGACAATTAGATATTTTTGGTTTCGTTTCATGCAATTGTTCTGTTTTGGAAAATGCCTTTAGACTTCAGCTGTGTTAAAAGACATCAGTAAAACTTTTGATTAAGAAAAAACAAAATATTTCCATAAAGTTCCATAAAGTGTTAATTATGTGTCTTGTTAATAGTAATGTCTGTCTGCTGTGTTAGATATTTTTTACTCAGAGTGTATGGTAAATGTACCTCTTATAACAGACTTTTGCAGTTTAATAGCTCACAGTACATACAGTAATTTGTTATGTCAGTCAGGCAGGGGAGGAAGACCTGGAGAGAATAGAGTGATTTTGTTTCAAACTGGCAGCAGTACTAAATACTGCAGGAGATTTTTTTGCATTTTTCCCTTCATAATAATAAAATTGATAAGAAACTAAATTCATTATAGATAGTTACACTGACCTGCCAGAAAACCATTTAGCATAAAAGGGGAAAGCCACCGGGAAATTCTCCTCTATTTTTTGTTAAAGGCACACCTTTATAGATTATTAAGTGTCAGAGAAAATATTTGAAAGAATTCATTTATAAATGTCTTTTTCTGCTTCTAATTCTTCCGATTCTGTTTGTTGTAGTCATTACATAATGCCTGGCTATCTCTGAGGCTCGCTTCAATTTGTTCTAGATCGTTAGACGTTATGGTGCCTTAAAGCCTGTCCAAACCAGTTTCCTTAGGAGGTACCTTCATATAAAAAAAATGCTGTCTGTTAAGTCACTGACTGAGTAGGCAGTAAGGCAGCTGTTTTTGCTTTATGTATGTTGTGTTGTGTTAACTTATCAGATGTCTCTTCACAAGGCTAAACTGACTTGAGTTGTGCTGTTTTCTGCTAAAATGAATCTGATTGGCTGTTTCAGATAAATATGAAGTGAAACTAACAATTTGACTGGCTTGTGAAGACACAGTAAAATGGACAAAAGTATGTGGATTTTTTATAGAGAAAAGGACATGGATTTTTTAGGACATGATCTGTACTTTGTATTTTTAATGTCTTAATTGAAATTGCGTAATTGTGAGGGAATGTAATTGCATAAGAGCATTCAGTTTTAATGTTATTCCAGTAAAGTATAAACTCCCAGAAGAAAACTCCAGCATGATGATGAGGCGACACACCCCTCCCATATCACACGTTTCTAACAGAGGAGCACGCCTGCCTCTGATAATAGTTAGGGATTGTCTTAACAACTTAACTGTACTTAACTGAGTTATGCGGTTTGTTGAGCTGGTTACTTTAGGTTCTTTATCACTCATTAAAGATGATTCAGTTGGCGTGTGCCTTACAATGAGCACACCAGTATTTAAAAGTTATTTCTGTCCTGTTTATTTCTGTACACCCACGACTGGCACCTTCAGCAGTGACTCACTGACTTTGATGTGAAGAAACATTATGCTGTATGTTAAAGTTCCTTTCCTTTAATTTGTCTTTCTATGCCCAGAACTCATATATACTGTATTCTAACCCTAACACAGTAGAAACATATGGCTAGAATGTTTTGTCCATCCTGATAGTTATACTTGAAGATACAATGTAAGTTCATGAGAAGACACACTTTTGGCTCTACTCCCAGGGTATCATGCGTTATATTCAATGTTTAGATTAGCTGTAAAAATGTTGCCCATGCTCTGACAAAAAAGCTATCATGTCCTCATGCAAAGATTTAGAAAAAAAGGTGCTACACAATGCCATTGAAGAACCATTTTTGTCTGTATTGTTCTGTAAAGAACCTTTAACATCTGCAGAACCTTTCTGTTTCACAAATGGTTCTTTGCAATGGAAAATGGTTCTTAGGCTATATAAGGTAAGAAATAAATGTTCTTTTAAGAACCTTTGACTAAATAGTTCTTTGAAGAACGAGAAATAGTTCTTCTATGGCATTACTGTGAAGAACTTTTAAGAATTCTCTCATTTAGAAACCAATGCACACAGCACAAAGCTGTAGGGTTTGATCAATGAGTCTTTTCACTGTGGCAATGTGGTTTAGCCATTGTATCACATGTGGTTTACCACAACACAATACTCCTCACAGAAGACTTTCTGAAAATAAACCTTGTCATGAATCAGAATAATATCAGATTTCATGTGCTAAAGTTCAGATGTCCAACACACTGAAAATGAGACAGTATATAGTTTCACAAAACAGTCTTTATCCCACACTGAGGTCGGGGATGTCTCAGAACTTAACAATCTGGTTTAGGTCATTATTTTATCTTTTTCATATTAATATTAAAAGTTGCCCAAGTCTATTACAGAGTCATCTTAATTCTAAGTAATATTCCTTCTTGTATTTTTATTAAGCCCTGTATTGTTGTAGTTTTTATCACACATCTGCATGATGTTTTTTACCAGGAGGATCATACTGATTGAATTCATGCTGTGTGTGAAGTTTTCAATATAATGTAAGAGGGTTTATGATGAGTTTAAACAAGAATCAAAGGTCAATTTGTTTGTTTCCCCAGTGCGTTATTATTTTGCCATCTGTCATCTAAACCTCATCCAAACAGAAAGTGAACACCAATAACACAAAAGTGATATCTACAAAAGAGTCGGTCTGGTTTTGCTGTCATTCCAAAAAAAAGAGGAGTAAGTCCAGTGTCAACATTAGAAGGGTTCTGGTTTTTTAAGTGTCAAGATCAAGAGACATTTCTTACAATACACACTTTTCTTATTGCTAAAGATGCCGTAAGCTTTCAGTGTTGCCAAGCAATTACTGTAATTAAGTCTTCCAACTCTTGGTTCTGGGCAGAGGCTCTGAGGAATAAAGCCGCAAGCATAAAAAGCAGGAAAACATTAACAATAAAGGGGGATGCTTGTAAATACAACGATCTTTTAGCAGAAGAGCAAATAAAAAGCCGGGTTCAAGAGTCTCACATCCGTTTAGAGTTCAGAGTGGAACAAAAAAGGGAGTGTCGCTCTACCATGTGTTTATAGTGAGGATATACAGTGAGAGAGAGAGAGATTGTTAGGAGAGGACAGGAGGAAGATTTTCTGTGTTTGCAGTGTGTCAGAGATCAGTGTAAACCAATGTGCTACCTCTTCAGTATTAACTAATCTAGAAATAAATGTTACAGTATAAATCAGATAGTTCATAGATCTTGATTTACAGACTTTAGAATCTTGGCAAATCTGAGCACAGTTTGTGACAATCTTATTGCTGTTGATGGAAGACATTAAAGAGATCTCCCACCTGCCATCTAATAAATTCCCAATACAGTGAAGTCCCGCTCTGCAGTTTTAATATGTTTCAGCTGGAATTTCATTGTGTTTCATAAGTAAAATGGGTTGCAAATGGCAATTGACAAGTGTTGAAAAGTGTTGTGTTGTAGACCTGGGTGACTTTCTGACTGACAGAATCATACAGATTCAAATGCACACAGAGGCCTTGACCTGCAGAGTTCTGTACACTTGCCCTGCATCACACCTGAAGTGAACATGCAACAGCAGGTACAGGATCCTATCTGAGCATCGCACGGATCAGGGCAGGATGGCTGTTTCATTCCAGCATCAGTTCCAGTCAGGAATGCCGAGCTAATCTTCAGGTGCTAGAGCAAATTTCAGCCTTTCTTTACGTTATGCAAGTAAACAACCCACATGTTTATGTAAGCAGTGCTTCTCTTATCTTGTGTTGAACACAGTTGCCATGAGCACAAAGATGGTTGTAACTGTAACATGCATGTCTGCTTGGCACAGCTTTGATGTCAAATAAAACTGAAAGAAAGAAATGAAAATCAAGTAGTCTGTGAATCGTACACCAACACCACAGAAGCCAAAACAGGTTTCTCTATCATGCTTGAGCATTTGCTCTTAAACATAAAAAACTCAACCTACTGAAATGTAAAACCAGTTTAATGTAAGGTGACAACCTGATGTCTGCACTGCTAAAGGTAATAGTAGTATTTGAAAACCTTTTAAATGTCTGAACACTTGATTGTAATGACTGATTCAGAATATTATATCTGAGATCTCATTCATATTAACATAGACGTGTGTATGAGATTCAGTGGGTCATGTGTTGTGTCTTACTGTTCTTCTCTTTAAAATTACTCATATGTTTGATTTATCCACACTGTAAGCTGACAATACATCCTGAAGCTAAGAGATAATCGCCTGCATTTCGTCTCTATATCTTCCTGTTTGTTGACTGAGTGTAAAGAGATCATGTACAGTGTGTGAACAGCACAGAGATTTGTGTTCAGGATACTGACATAATCGACCCTATAAAGCAGTCATGAAGGCCCACATCCAGCATGGAAGCCTCGGTCGCTCCAGTCAGTTTGTGGTCGGGTTCTTCACAGGTTCTGTCTGTGGTCTGCTGGCACAAGAATGAGTGAATCTTATGGTGGGTCATGGGGTTTTGTGGAAAGCTCCATTCCTTTCTTATCTCCGTTGCTGTTGCCAGAGTCTTGATAGCTGAAATTCTGCTGGTCCTCCACCCTTTCTGTCTTTTTCAGACAAACATTCCCAGCATTAGTGTAATGTCTTTCTTTGGTTTGTGTGGTACTGTTTCCACTTACACAAGATCTACTTGTGTGAGACATGCAGCAGTGGTGTGCACTGCTTAAAGCTTCATATGTAAACATTGTTCATGACTCCTTTAAAACAAAAGTAATGAGTTACTACTTTTAAAACAGATGTATCGCTACTGTTCCAGGGGTTATCTTACCTTCAATCCACATATCTCAAAGGCTTGCCCCACCCTGAACAATATTTCATCAGATGTCTGTGTTGTCTCTCACTCTTCAATCTTTCCTCAATCTAATCTTTGCTTTACCTCGGTGCTCAGCCGTCTGATGGCTGGCCCTCGCATCAACTGATACACTTGGTCAGGATCAGGAAGTGGCTGAGATAAAACTGAGATACTGAGCGTGGGTGTCTGAAGATGCAGATGTCCTCATCATGTATCAGAGACAGAAGACCTTTGTGAGCAGAGACGGATGTGTAAGAGAAAGCAGCAGTGTAGCAGAATGCTGCTCGAGGGTGACACGGCTCCTGGTTTAACAGAAGCAAGAAACAATGACACAAAGAGACCTGTAAAGATGTGTGCATGTGATCAAATCAATATGACACACAGTTTACTATCAGCTCTTACACATGGGACTCTGCTGAAGTAAAGGCTTAATAAACTCTCAGATATATATAACATACAAAGTGCATGTGAACTACAAAAATATTTTTTAATTGTTTTTTCCTGAGAAAATGATTAGCTTATCATGCTAGTCATGTTCTGCCTCTGTAATTGTACATTTGATTGTGGCCATAAATCTCTTGAGCAGTTCTGTGTGTTTGCCTGCGGCGTGTTTATAGTGTCATTAACATTCCTGCAGCAGTCCTGCAGCAGTCCTGCAGCAGTCCTGCAGCAGTCCTGCAGCAGTCCTGCAGCAGTGTTAGCGCTCCGCTACATGACGGGACAGATCGGAGTGTTTCACTCGACCCGCTGCACTCTCTCCCTTAAAACCTCCTGCACTTCTCACACACAAACACTCTCAAACACACGTGTTGGTTTTGCTATTTGCAGACTTTCCTTTGACGTGTAGTGTTGTTATTCTGAGCTCATGATATTGTGTGTCCCGTGTCCTCACAAAAACCTTTTCCCTTTTGTTCTCCGTTGTGTAGTATCTCAGGTTGTATATAGATGTGTGTGTAATATGTATATGTGTGTGTGTGTGCATAGCTACAACAGTCACATCAAAATATTTTCCTTCTCTGTGGGTGTCGATAGTGACTCATATCTTTTCATTTTCAGTGACTTTCACCAACACGTCATTTTCAACGCCACTGTGTCTGTCCGTCTTGACAGATGTCGACAGCTTCACTTCAGGTAATTATCTGAGGGGTGTTGTTGTGTTTTGGCATGCACGTGTTGTTTTGCAGCGTTGTACAGGGATTTGTCTGAACCACCCTGACTGTTGGAAGGTGTGCAGCTCACTTTGTTTGCTTTTGGTATTTTAGTTTTGCATCTATGGCTCTGGGTTCAGAAAAGTTTGCAAATATTAAGAAAAAAATATTTTTATTTCACATAACCTGTACAGAAATAACATCTCTTTATCTAAATAACTTTGTAACATCAACTAGAAAATAACTCTTAAATAGAAGACTAAACAAAATGAAAGGCAAGTAAAAGATTGTTTCGTTGGTTTGCTGTTCATAGTAAAAGCGAGACAAACTACAAACAGAATCTTAATGTTGAACCCTGATTCTCAGGCCTCTTAGGAAGAATCAGTATTTATGTTATACACATATTGGAATGGCTGTGACACCTTTCATAACAGCTAAGATATTGTCCTCTTTGGTACAATTATTAGGTACAATACATTTTCACAAACTTCTGTTTTATAACTACAAAAATAACATTTTCAATGGCAGTTTTTCTTTTAACTCAACCCGCAATTTCTCAGTGCAAACATTGTAACAATCATCCACTGTGGTAAGTGAAAGATCATGTTTCAAGTATTAATATAAAGACAAGCAGTACAAATTCTGTTAGTCTGTCTTAACTCAGGATTATACTATACACTGCATGTGGCACTTTATATTAAAAAAGGACTGAGCAAGGGTACGTCCACCTCTCTCGACCCTTTAGAAAGTTTTGCAATTCACAAGTGCTTTAAAATTGTGCATTTGTAGTCTAAGTGATGTGTGTCATTACCACAGACACTGTGAGTCACTGTTCTGATTGTCTCTGGGAATTAAAATCTCCACCTCATGTGTAATGGTTTGTTTTAAGGAAGCTGTTTTTACTTCTAGAAATGGCAAACTGGAGATAAGCCATTTGGTGTTTCCATTCCTTTATGATCCCAAAGTCTTTTTGTTGTCTAATTAAATTTTGTTATCTAATATCTAATTAAAACGTACTATCCTGCCACACATCTCATGATCAGCTGCACACACATCTGAACACAATTTTAAGCAGACGGCTCAGGCACATCCACACTCCTCCACAATCATGTTAGGCACATCTCTCTTCACAATGTTGTATTCGTCATCAAAGTAAAGCATTGACATGGTGCTGAGTTTGGTGGGTATGCAGCAGGAGTTGACCGATCCAGCACTCATGCCCCTCATGCGATATTGGTTTACCACTGCGGTGTGGAAAGAGGAGGCGGAGCCTGGAACCCCTGCCATGTAAGCTGGGCAGTTGCCCTCACAGTAGTTCCCATAATACCCTGCAGGCGCGATGATCCAATCGCTCCAGCCGATGAGACGAAAGTCAATGTAAAACTGCTGTCTGCAGCACAAGCCACCATTGGTCCCGTCACACTCTAGACCTCGTTTCTGGATACGATGCTTGGCATCCATCTGCTGAGCGCGGACCACCAGGAAGGGGCGGTGTGCCGGGTCGCTTGGGTCCACCAAGATGGGCAGAACACTGGCGGTGTCACAACCCTCACAGTGGATGTCCAGGTCTTGCCGGTGACCTCCTTTGCTAAACATTTCCTGTATGGCTCCAGACAGAGGAAAGGTGTGCCAGCTGCTGCGTTTTAACTCCAAATGTTTCTCTATCATCGGCCAGTGCACGCTCTGTTTGCCAGACTCATGGTAATGCACTCGAACTGTAACCTTCCGTCGCATTCCTTTCTCCTGAACCTCTGGCGACAGCTTGAAGTACAGCCACAGGTTTGCCTGCAACACGTAGAGGTTCTGATTCCCCTCACTGGAGATCATGAAGTACAGGCTGGACTTCAATGGAGTCACGTCATCTGTAGGGGATGAAAAAGGTTAATGCACAAATAGCGGTTCTGAGATTTGACTCACACTCATATGCAAGTTTGTGTAAGCATGCAAGAGCTGCGACATGCATCCAAATAAGACAATCAGATTCTCTGTTGGCTCTGATTGTAACAACACAACACAAACACAGACTTCTCTTTAACAACACTGACTAACATAAACTACCCAACTTGTCCAGATAGACTAGGTGCTACAGCAGACCTCTGGGCCCAGATCCAGTTGGCCTTGTTGTTTGGGCTGAAGATGCTGGAGAAAGAGGGTGGGAGGGGTCAGACGTGGGCATTTCCTCAGGGGGTTCATTGAGTTCACAAGCAGTGCTGTAAAACCCAGAACTCCTGCAGCCTCTGAGACTGACAACACAATGAACTGTGAGATGCATCAGAACATTGAGCCTGGCAGCTGAGCATGTAGCCTTCACATGAAAAGCATAATGCACGAAAAGCCTAACCCTAATGGCCACTGTCTAACACAACAGTGTAGTGATTTGTAAAGACACGGAGCTTTATATATATATATATATATGACCAGCATATGTTGACCAGCATCCAAAACAAATGGACTCCACACCAGGAGAACTGGTTCTGCAGGGAACCCAACCTGTTCATATCCCACAGTCATCATCAGTGACAGAGAATCAACCCTGAAGACACGTCAAGTGTGAACAAGCATGTACTGTGATAATAGGGAACACTAGCTGAAACTATTTCTCCACTATTTTTACCTTGTTAAATAACTTTCTATGCCCGCTGGACACAAATCTTGCGTGTTGTGTGTGTAAATGTTCCAGACTCTGTCTTAACAGCTCCTGCTCAAAGTGATTTTGTTTATAATTTCAATTACATTTGTTTCAAGTATTTCTTCATTTTGTTTACAGGGTTGTTCACTGCACTGCTGTGGTCCAGCTGATCACTGCTTACCTACATTCCCTTTAGACACACTGCAGATGGACGCTGTATTAGCACAGAAACCTAATAGAGATGCATTGGTAAATACTTGATGATATGTAAAAGCATGCTGGGAGTTCTCAGATGTCTCCTGCATTATTATACTTTCATACTGGAGCGAGAAGATCCGACCAGATGATGTCCAGACTAACCCGGCCACAGTGTGAGACTGATGAGAGATTTCAGCTCAATCCCTGATGTGTGTTTAGGTTTCTTCTCAAAACGTTACTGAAAAACCAGCTGTTAAAAATCATCTACATCTGATGATGACCTGATGTTCTGTTGATCTTCAGCTTTATCTCTTTGCCCAGACACTAACGATTAGCTGTGTTAATTCATTCAAGGAAACACATATTCCACATGTAAAGGACACTAGGAACAAAAGTTTAATAGTTATATTACCAGCTGATAAAGAAAAGGCGTGATGCGGTTCTTGCCCACTTTTATTACCAAAATATGTGCAGTTCTCTGCCGTGAGTTTGGTGCTCATCTGGTGCTCATCAAGATGTTCCCGGATCTCAAGACTTAACACCCACCTAGTGAAGGTCATAATGTGATAAGCTGCCTCTGATTCTTGGCCAGCACATCTCATGAAACCCGCCCGGGTCATTGATGAATTGAACATGTTGGTCTTTACACACCTGACTCGGCGAAACTGATCGTTTCCGATGTTTCTTCTCGCACGTCGTTGTAGGCGGCCTGTCCATCCGAGTTGGGGATCTCAACCCGTCCGTCCTCTCCAACTTTGCCGACGTGAAGTTTGCGCAGCGCCGTCACCATGGCCGCTTTGGGAAGCGGATGCGTGATATTCGGTCTTTGGCGCATCTGCAGCCGGTTTAATATGTGCCTCTTCACCGCCTCCAGAAAGTCCGTGTCCACCCGACCCGAATCGTCCCGATGTCCGAGTCCGCACGACACGCACCGAGAACCGTGAGCCGCGGTCTCGGCCGCTCCGGTACCCCGAAGCGAGAGCATGCAAGCCACGAAACAGGTTACAGGCCAGATGTGGATTCTCATCTTAAACCACGACAGTCACACGGCAGCTCATGAAGTCCTCCAGAGGAGCTCGACTGGACCTACACACGGAACGGACCTGTGCGTGTCTGATGCTCCCGTGGCGGAGGTCCGGGCATCACGCTGCCCGGTCAGCACGGAGGAAAACGTCAGTCCCGTCCGACCGTGATGAAAGCGACGGTAACATCTCCTCCTTTCCGGGATAAGAGACAAGTTATTGATGACGTGTCACGCAACAAAATCAAGATGTTGGTGCTCTTACGAGTCACTGTCCAGCAAAAGCAAAGACAAACTTCTGCAGAGTTCAGTGTGCTCACAATCTCTCCACCGAACCTGGACCGACAGCTGATGATGAGGGTCACAGCCCTGCATCACAGCCGGATCTCTATATGAACAAACCACATTCACTTTCTTTTCATAATCAGCTGTATAGTTACATGCACATCGTCTTTCTTTTTCAAACAATGCAATGCTGCAGTCAAAGCAACATGATTCAAAGTGAGCTTACACTTCCATTCATGCGTCTGGAGAATTGTTTTGTGTCGTGTTCATCGACAGATGTGTGTAAACGTTATTGTTATTTATTATGTTCAGTATCTTTTTAAAGCCTGTGCGGCTGTAATCTTACTGTTTGTCACTTTGATTTTATTTGTTAGGGTTAACAGTACTGTAATGTTGGGCTGGTGAAGTGTTGCGCTGTGTTGATGTGACTCTTTTATTTGATGACAGCGCCATCTATCGGTTTGACTAAATATTTACACTCATATGTGAACGTTCATCACATACGCATTTAATAGCTTTATTCATTTACATTACATGTAATCTATCAGTTCTGTATGTGAATGGGAACGTGAATTTTGTCTCAGTTTTTAAACTTTATTCTCTAATATTAAACTATTGACGCACTAAATACCTCTGAACTCTGTTCAGATTTATGCAGTTGTCATGTTTCACACCGAAAACCAGTGTTGTCCCCGTAAAGGTTTACTTCCCAACACTTAAAGCAGAATAATAAATAATATAGATGTAGCGCCCCTGTAATCTACTTCAGGATATACTGACACTAATGTTAGTTCATATATCTGTGCTTAATTCAGAGATGGGCATTATTCAACTATTCAAATACAATACATATTTATATAATAAAATATAATCACTGAACTATTAAACATGTTCATAAAAATGACATCATGTCCCGTTTCATGTTTCCCGCTCTACGAAGAGTCCGGGGGCTACGGCTAGTGACGTCACGTCCGGCTGATTGCGTGACGTGACGCGTCGTGACGTGGTCGGCGGCGGTGTGTGAGGATGGGCGAGTGTTCCTCAACATAACATCACTTTGGAGGACAGGAGCGGACCTCTTCGTTTGATCGGTGACTGTTGATCTGATCGCGTTCATCCTCAGTCGTAGAAACGAGCGTTTAATCTCAGGCTGGTGTTACCGCTCAACACAGCGTCGTTTATCTGCGTGTGTGTCCTCTGAAAGCGCGTTCAGGGGACACGACGGTGGTGTTGATGCTGATGTGATGTCAGCAGACTCCTGGATGTGTGGATCTTCACGACCTGCACACGTCTCTTCTCCTCGTCGTGTTAATGATGCTCACATGAAGACTGACGTGTCTGTATCTGCTCGGTTCATTATGATATGTCAGTGTGCTGGTATAAGTCTTCATTTGAGCAGCTCACAGAATTACTGTGGGATAAGCTGAACATTGTTTTGTGAATAATCACCTGCTCACACACTTCCTCCTTAACAACATCCCGCTTTAACAGGGAAGTCCTGTGTCTGCACTCAGCAGTTTGTTGGGTTGGATTAAATGTAATTCTGCTAGGCAGAGAAACATGTTCTGACTATGTTGTGTCATTTGAGAAAAAGCAATCATGCAAAATGTGTTTCTGCTGCCATTGTCGAAACACCTTATTCAGTCTCATTCATGTATTTCACAGTGTGATGTGATCAGTAGAGAGGTTACAGAGCTGAGGTTAACTTTATATTTAACAGGTCATGTGATCACAACATGGTGAAACCATCCGTTTGTAAAACAGGAGCTTTTGCAGGCCATTGATCATCTTATGTAAGCATCCATCATTTTAAACACACCAGATTTGTGTCTGTTTAGTGAGGCTTTGTGACCCGCTGGCTGGTTAAAATGAAAGCACTGGATAAAGGGCGAGTTCTCTTTTTCACTGCAGACTCTTTGATACGGAGTCACAGTGTATACTGTGTACTTCCTCAGCTTGAGGAAATAAAGCGCTGATTTGCTACAAGCCCCAACAGGGTGTCACTGTTCCTGCTGTGCAGTTAACAGGTTGTGTTAATGCATCTACCTCATATCACAACATGTAGCATTACCGCTGAGGCAAGTAATTCCAATTCAAACACCAGCACTGTTGTGGTTTCACAGAAAATACGTTTATTGCTGGTAGAAAGCCTCAGATTTATGCTGAATACGTATTCTTTTATAGTAGATGAGGGTGCGTGTTACATAAGTGCAGCAGATAAAGGTTACCTTGTTTAGGCAGCTGTGATCTACAACTTAGAGAGTCGGACTTGTAACCAGAAGGTCGCAGGAAATATCTGGGGTGCTCCTGAGCAAGGCATCATACTCTGTTGCTCCGCAGTGCTGCCCACTGCTCTGAGTGTTCACATTTCACAGTGTGTTCACTACTCATTGCTTTAATGTGTGTGCACTAACTGGATGGGTTAAATGCAGAGAACGGGTCACCATATTTGGCTAGCCCTTCACTTCCCAAAAACACTGTTGTGGTGTAATAATAATTACAGTATTTGTTCTCTGCAGGTGGTGCCGGGTTGGTGTACGTGGGTATCTTGTGGTACGTGAGGAAAGCAATCAGATATGGCAGCCAGTAAGAGTAAGAATCAGAGCTGTCTGGCCCTACACAAGGTCATCATGGTGGGCAGTGGAGGTGTTGGAAAGTCTGCGCTCACACTTCAGTTTATGTATGATGAGGTAAGAACATACACTTTGCTAAATATACCAAAAATGAATTGTGTCAGTTTTGTGGGAGGCTTTACTTATATACCCAAAGGTCTGAGTAAAAATAGATAATGAGTATGAACACAGAATAAAGACACAGTGGATCCAAACATCTGAGACCCCAATGAAAATGCTTTCATTCTGAATTTAATAACTTCCCCAACATAAAGTTAAACTTTTGAACAAAAAAAAGTGTATTGGTTTTATTGAAACAGTAGCTTAGGGGTTAGCCTGTGCGCGGGCTTGTTGGCTGCTTTAGATTTGAGTCTTGATCTCATTATTTTCCTGATCCTGTTTCTCCACTCTTCATTTTCTGTCGTCTCTCTGCTTAAGAAAAGGGTTGAAAATGAAAGAAATATATAGAACAAATTCTTTGTCCCTCAGTTTGTTGAAGATTACGAGCCCACGAAGGCTGACAGCTACAGGAAGAAAGTGGTGTTGGATGGAGAAGAGGTACAGATCGACATTTTGGACACGGCTGGGCAGGAAGACTACGCAGCGATTCGAGACAATTATTTCCGTAGTGGAGAGGGTTTCCTGTTGGTGTTCTCCATAACAGAGCATGAGTCTTTCACAGCCAGTGCGGAATTCAGGTCAGCAGAATTCCCCAATCCCTGCCTTTTCCATTGTGACCTACTATATACTATAGAAAATTGGATTATCCAAAGTATGTGTTTACAGGGAACAGATTTTGCGGGTTAAAGCAGAAGAAGATAAGATTCCACTGCTTTTGGTTGGAAATAAGTCTGATCTTGAGGACCGGAGGCAGGTTTCCATGGATGAAGCCAGAGGAAAAGCTGAGGAGTGGGGTGTGCAGTATGTAGAGACTTCAGCCAAGACTAGAGCCAATGTGGACAAGGTAAGATGTGTGATTTTCCTTATTAATTCTACTGAAATGTCATGCAGGATACATGTAGATTTTGTTTTCATCATAGTTTGTTAACAATATCCGTGTTCTCACTTGGTCCTTCTGTGTTTTTTAAGGTGTTTTTTGATCTAATGAGGGAAGTTCGAGCTAAAAAGATGTCCGAAAATAAGGACAAAAATGGCAAAGGAAAAAACAAGAACAAGAAGAGCTTGAAGGAGCGATGCTGTTTACTCTGAGCTGCAGCGGGACGTTTCATCTCAGTCAGAGCCTTTCTCTTTATTCAGAATCAAGCCGTGAATCATGAGCGTTTGTTCTGGATGAGGTGAAAGTCCTTCATCCCTCTTTCATTCAGTGAACCAGATGATCAAAGATCAGCTGTTCAGACTTTTATTGGAAGATGACCACTGTAAATGGTTACTGGTTAAAAATGACTGTGACACTAACTTCATTGTTCCATCATTTATCTTTCCTTTTAGTATTGTGTGGAAAACATGTTCAGTAAACAGTTGTTTTTTAATCACAACCTTTAAGTCTTTTTTAAGCAGATTTATTGAAATTTAATCTGTGAAAGTGACGTCATCATGATGCGACAAGACACGTTTGGTGTGTTTGTTCTGTAACTGGGAGCGCATTTTAAAAGCGCATGCTGATGACGACAGAGCCACCTGTTGACCATCTTCATATCTGTAAGTTTCTAACCTGACTTGCCTTTATGGTTTCTCATTATATTGAAATATTTTTGTAGAGCGTTACTTTTCCAGAACTGTCTTATGAAAGAATTTATTCCATTTAAAAATGTGCAAACAAAGCAAATGTGAAAACAAACAACTTTGCAGCTGACTGAAATGTGGAAAGAGACGTTTGATTTACTCTAAACTGATGAGAAGCTGCAGAACTTAAAAACTGCTCTTTTATATGACTGTCACATGACTGAACGCAATCTGTATTGTAGTTTCACTGACTTTTACAACAAAGACTTTAAAGTATGTTGCCAAATAAATGTTTTCTTCTTTGTATTACTGTCCTCAATTTGGGATTTGAACTTGCTGTACATGTCTGTGGTATAAAGAACATCAGTAATAAACAGTGATAAAACAGGTGAAGGGAGGACTTTTTCAAGGTTAATAGCAGGTCTTCCTCTCTTTCCAGACACAACTTCATTGGGCCAAAGTTTAAATAATTTTGTTCATTTGATAAAAAACAATGTCCCCTACTTGCAATCAAATAAAACTACCAGAAATTGACAATGATAAATCAAAACTCATGGGTAAAACATATTTAACAGAAACTCAACTCAAGTTGTGAAAATGTGTTACTGTCACTTCATGCAGATCTTGCTTACGATGAAACCCTCTCAGAGTCGTGACTTGCAGGATAATTAAAGCTAATGAATGGCGTAACATACTGAATGAATGAAACAAAACAAATCCTCAGATTCTGAATGAAATACTTCAGAGCTACTGGTTCGTATCCATGCCAACACGATTCCTTCAAGATTACAAAGCTGTTCACCATTAAAATAAGACAGCCATACAAGAGTTACAGTATGAAATCTCACACAAACAACCTACAACTACTCTATATTGCCAGAAGTATTGGGACACCGCTCCAAATCATTGAATTCAGGTGATCCAATCACTTCCATGGGCACAGGTGTATAAAATCAAGCACCTAGGCATTCTCAGGGAGCTCAGTGAAGTTGTGTTGATCATGGTGAACACAGATCTGTTATGTACTTGCTCAATAACATTTGGTTGGGGGTTTTTTTAGCCATAAGTTCTGGATTGCAGCTTTAAGAGTGATTTTGGGCAGAACACTATTTGTCATTGAATCTTTGACTTTAAGTTAATATGATTATGTTACTGATTACTCAGAATACTGTAGATATTTCACAAGTTCACAATGAAGAACACTGAGGTGAGAATTCAGACTTGTGGGTTCTTATTCAGGGTAAAAAACAGACATCACCTTGTCCTCACCACCTCAATCCTCAACTTGCATCATTACTGCTTTACCCACACATAGAACGAATGCTCAGTCATCTTTTAAAAACAGTGAAATGCAGAAAACTCAAGAGGCATGTGGGTGAAAGTAAGAACAATCAAATAATATCACAGACTGTAATACTGTTTCAATGTGGCAAGAAGACAACTTTGTGAGAGTAAACTTCAGTTTAATGTGACATGCTGTTATTTTTATCATTATTTTGTATGCCAGAACAAACACTGAAGCTTTTGTCAAATCAATGTCATTTTCAAAACCAAGTTAGAAAAACAATAAAGGCATATTACTTATATACATACATAACAAACAGTAAAAGGCATCTGAAATACATTATTTAGCTAATTTTTCATATAAAGAAAATTGTGCTCATCCTGGTAAATAGCGTAACAGTCTTTCAACAAGACCGAGAGCTTCTTTACAGTGTGCTGGTCCTACTGTACATGATAAAACAACAGAGATGTGTAAAGCTGAACTAATGAACCTTCAACGGTTACCTGGGCCAAGATGTCAGTCAGTAAAATAAAATACAGTCAGTTTTATTGAAAAACATCAGAATGTTTAACACTCATAGACCCAAACAGAAGGACAAATAAAAGAACTGACTACATAACACTCCAGTTATACTACAGCATTAAAGGGAGAATTCACTCGGAAATGAAAATTCTTCCATCATTTACTCACCCTCAACGTCATTCCAAACCTGTATGACCATTTTTATTCTGTGTAACCCGAAAAGAAGATATTGTGAGAATTGTCCCTGTTGTTTTGTGTCCGTACAATAGAAGTCAATTAGTGCCACTGATATTTGGTTACCAACATACTTCTTCTGTGTTCTTTAGAAGCTAAGAGGGATTATTAAACAGGAGTAATTCAAATTAATCATTTAAACAACAAACCCACTGGTGGGATATAACATGATAAAAAATCCTTCTCCTTGGCTACAGTTACCAATGATTGCATGCAATGAATTCCTTTGTCCTGTCAGATGCTGTCAGATATCTCTGCACAGGGCTGACTTCTGTCTTAAAGCAAGGTGTCTGCATGTCATGGTACCCCGTAACAGTAAAGTCAAAGTTATGGCACAAAAAGAGCTTTCTGAGGCTCACTGCGTGACGGGACGAGTACTCACGTCCTCCTCACTTCCTGAGCTAAAACTCTCACATACATGAACAACAACGCTGGGTGTGGTGGGGGTTTCTGGCTGGAGTTCATACTTTTCACCTGCAGCAGAGAAACAGTTTTGCTTAGAATGCAAAAGTGATGAACAAGAAATGAAATCATAAACTATTATAAACTTGTTTAGCTCAAATTATGAATCATTACTATAAATTAAACTTACAGTTGCAAATTGGAGTAAGGTGAGGAGACACTGATCTGTTATGTACTTGCTCAGTAACTCATCTTTCTAAATTTTTAACCCAATAAAGTTGAATGCAGCATGAATTGCAGCTTTAAATGTATTGCAGTTTTTTAATTATCTTTTATGAGTGAATTATCTTCAGTGTTTGAGATGTGACGTGTGTTGTACCTGGCCCCAGTCTGGCGATGGCACACAGAAGGTCATAGTTAATGACAGGTGTGGAGTCCTGAGCCTGCTCCCAACCCACAGCAGGTGATGGAGGAGGGGAGAGGAGAAACTGCTTATCTGGTTTGGGAGGTTCCAGGCGTGGACTGCCAATGTGCACAGACTAGATAAAACAGCGTGGAAAAAGATACATTTACTCGACTTCTGTGTTTAATTTATTATAAACATGTTACATATTTAGCATTATTTTATTCTGTGACTCACCTGAGCAAAACAGAGTCTCAACTCCCTGCTGTTAAAGTCACTTTTGTGGAGTTTTGCTCTGGCCTCTGCAGCTGCAAGCGCATTGCTAAAGTTAATCCTCACGCGACGGAAACTCTTGAAGAACTGGAAGGTGATGTTTCTGTCGAAGGCACGAAACAGCTCCTCAAAACTGGTCTGCAATAGAGAGAAAAACATCAGGTCAATATATCTGCCTGTGTATGTCTTCATGGAAACTTAGCAGGTGATTCCAGTACATCAATCAACATTCCCCAACGATGAAATCTGAGTTTATGTACCCTACCTGATGACACATGCCCCGGTTAAACTAAGACTGGAAGACTTAAGCCTAAACCACTGGCTACCAGTGCTCTGCTCTGAATCTGTGGTGAGACAATCCTGTTGAGCTGAATTCATTAAACTGTTTTGCAGACACTGGCGGATTGATTTTATTAATCATTGCTATATTAGAGCACACTGACGCACAAAATACTAATCTAATACACATCCGAAAAATGACCACGTCTGTCAGCGCCTGGCAAGATACTGGTTTCCAAGGTAACAGAGACTTGCTGCATGGAGAGAACATGCAGACGAACATGACAAAGAGTCTTGATGCACCATTTCAAGCTCCACAGATATATATTGCAACAGAGTGTGAATCACAAATCATGAATAATTCCGACTGCAACAAACTGGAAAATCCTCAACTGTTCAGCCGCCAAAATACGATTCAGTGTTTCCAGCCTCAATCAACCTCTGCAACCACAACCAACCAGCTGGTTTATTAGACGAGTACATAAACAACAAGTAGGTCATTCATTCAACCACAAAGCACAAAGTAACCAGAGGTCATGCAAGGCTATGAGACTATGAGTCTTTGCTCATGATCTCTCAGCTCATTTATTCTGATCAATGGCTGAAATAACATTCTAGCATGTTTATAAGCATGTATCATTTCATTTACACATCAGCTGTATTAATTCCTCTATGTCTGCGGTGACTCACTCTCTCCTCAGGTCTGTCAAACACATCTGGATCCTCTAAGGAGGTGATAAGGCAGTACGGGTTACACTTCATGGTTTTGACATGCATGACCGACAGTCGCTGACGGATCCTCCTAAAGGCTTTCGAGGTCAGAGAATGTAAAGGGCAGGAGGGGCTGAGACGCGTCTGGTTTGCCTTCCCCAGTGTGAGGACACAGATGATGCCTGCTTCAGGAAACAAATTTGATGATTTTCTTCCTTTCCAGACTGTCTCAGAAGTCGAGACTAAAAGTGGTGATGGTCCCAGGAGACAGTCGTGGTGGGTTTACAGCCAGAAACTGGTTCAAAACCAAAATGAATGATTAACAAACATAACCCTCGAGCCACTGTTGATGAGGATAAAGCATCCACATGAGACTGCTTTGCTGAAATGGATATTCTGGAAAATAACTTGAATGCACCGATCAAATGTCTTCAAAGCTCTGAAAGACTGCAGCTCACTCACCCTCTGCCTTTTTATACAAAAGCCTCTCTCAGTAGCACAACAATAAGCCCCGCCCACTTTGGGGGAGGAGAGAGCTCGGAGACTCCACCCAACTTTCCCATTCTGTAGCCATACGGCGGTGTCTGCTGACTAATCACACACCCTGAGAGTGCAACTCCTGGAAAATATGTGCCACTGCTTTCCATTCAGCCCAGATCAAGCTGAGCCAATCAGCTGAATTCTCACTCACCACTTCAGGACATGTGAAGTGCTGAAACAATGCTGTGTATCGCTCAGGGTCTGTTTCATGCTGCCCCTCCCATCTCGATGGAAAATGTAAATCAGCTGAGCTGGGCAGAAGGGCAGCTGTGTTATCAACACAGTCTGTGACATACTTTCCATGAGTGAAAATTCCCCTACTTTTCTGCTCTCTGTCAAGACTGCTGATCTATTATTGCAGAGCAGCTTTTCTGGATATGAGTGTAGTCATATTTCAGCCTTTGTTATTGTAACAATATTGCTGTTCTATGCTGTTCTCAATAATATTAATACTGTGATATATTAAAACAGTAATATTAATACAGTGTACCGTTCTTCATTCACTATCGTCACATCTTGTGTGTATAACCAATGAGATTTGATGTTATCAATGTGCCACCATATTTCAATTGATCTGTAATATGCGTTTCGTGATTTTTAGCTAGGTTTAAAATACTATTGTTATGTACATGCTTATTGATTCACATGAGCAGTACTGCTTGATGTGTCAGAGGCTGCAGGTTTGAATGCCCAGAGCTAAACAAAACTGACTAACTTGAGCTAAACATCCACAACACTTTTATCTATAAAGCAACTCAAGTAATCTCAAGTAAAAATCAAGACCATTTATTTATACCTTCAAGTACAATATATATGTGAATATAACAAATGCAAAAGTGAAATATAACTCTAGTAAATATAACCTTTAGGTAAAAATACAAGCTAATCATTTTTGCCATCTTTCAAAAAGTCATCTTTCATTCAAAGTTTTCCTCTCATGAAGGTTTTCACAAATGCAGTGATGTGTTCTTCAGCTTTAAGCATGTGTCGGTCATGTGTGCAGATGTGTCCAGAAGCTGTGTGCACTGTTTCACTCGAATCATGAGCGAACAGAAAACCAAGAAACGTGAAAGCTGTTTGAAATAACATGAAGGAATTCAGGGTGGAAAATGGTGAGCACTGTGACACCGACTTTTCATACGGGCGGAAAGTGTCTAGCAGATATTATTATGCGTACAACAGAAACATTCTGTTCAGATCGCTAGAGTACAACAGAAACATTAAGGTCAGCTGAGGTCATCTGCTCTGAACAGCTAGTGGAGCTTCCACAATCACAACATTTAACAGCTGAAGTGACAACAAATGAAATCATCCGCCGTACATCGCTGTAATGGAAAATTATGTTCTTATTTACAGTCCAAGAAACTGCAAAGAAATGTACTACAGTCAAGGTATGTAGTAAATTTCAAAAACTCGCACTGGTCAGAAAAGAGTCCTGCCACAAACTTACAATGCTAAACTTAACCAGTGAATGTAAAGGGACTCTTATCTTGATGAGTTAAACCAATTCAGGAAGTGGTCTTCCATGAATGTTTCAACATGAGTCAAAGTGTTTTGTTTATGGCTGCGGTTATGATATCAGAATGGGTTTGTACAGAATGTCACTATATGACTTATATTTTCCACTGACTACACATCCAGTTTTGTTTATGGCATTTTCAGATCTTGTTTTACACACTGCAAGTGCCAAAACATCTTTCAGACTTTCCACCGCATAGAGAAACTAAAGTGGATTCTTTCATCATGAGATAATCACACGACTATGGAAAAACAGCCACTTTGACACATTTACTGCCCCACATTTGGAAAAAAATAGACGGGCAAGAATATTCACAGCAAAATAAAATATTCCAGAGAAGGAATACTAACATAGACCATGATAACGATGTAAGACTAAATTACAAACAATGATAAAAATACAAAACGAAAATGTGTATTATCATGTTACTGTGCACAAACATGCAGTCTAGTAAAGCAATAAGACGCTAGAGGACGTGATCTGAGTGACTTGACCACTGAAATACCTGAAACTTACTCTAAAATTAAGTACTCAACTTAGTCTAAGTTACCTAAATGTAAATGCATCTCTAAACAAGCTTAATTTCACTTGTTGCTTTTCAGAAAGCAATGAAAGGTAAGGTAGGCAGTTTTGAAGAGGCTAGCAATAGCAAGCTAGCTTTGAAAGTGTAAGATCTGGTACTGTCAACAACCATCTTAACGAGAAAATCCCAAAAACTATTTTATTTGAACTGTCAACATGTTTCTAGTATGAAAACATCTGGTTTCAGCTTCTGCACATGGAGGTAAAACAATCTGTCGCTCTGCTCCAGTCAGAATTCAGAGTCAGTTCCCATGCATTATAATACCTTTATAATTCACATGCATTATAATACCTTTATAATTCACATGCATTATAATACCTTTATAATTCACATGCATTATAATACCTTTGCTTGAACAAATTTGTGTAACAGGTCAACAAATGTGACATCAAGTGGAAATTTTCCTCAGCCACCACAAACACACCTATTCACTCTTCTGCAATATCATTATCATCCTGCAGAGAACTGGCAAACAAATGAGTGTAATACACGGTTATTTATTGTTGTTTGTTCGCTCAACTTGTGAAAGTGACATATTTGTCAGATATGGTAACCCATACCCAAAATGTGACCTCTGCATTTAAGTGAACACTCACACTGGAGCAGCGGGCAGCACACTACTACACCCAGGGTGCAATCAGGGGTTAGGTGTCTTGCTCAAGGGCATTCAGTTGCTACCTGCCAGCACTGGAATCAAACCAGCAACCTTCTGATCACAAGCCCGTCTCACTTACCAGTAGGCCACAACTGCCCCCTGGTAGGCCACAAATGCCCCCTGGTAGGCCACAACTGCCCCTCAAAGTAAAAACTTTCAGAAACTAAACACCAGAGATGTAGATAAAAAAATAAATCTCCATTTCCAGAAAGTACTGCTTACTACTTGAATACATTGTAAGATTTCATTAGTAATTAAGTTACTTTCGAAGGATGTAAGGCTGCGCTTTCAGGTCAGTAAACTGCGAAATGTTTTAAATTCTTCATAAAAAATACTTTTTCAATGAGAACTTATTTTCCCATGTTGCTGTTTTCACAATGCACCTGAGCCGGCCTAAACAGTTTTTGTGTTTGTGCACACCCTGATAATTCACATCATCTCAGCATAATTTGAGAACAATCCAAAGAGCAACCTTCAACAGACAGAAGGAAATCTGATCTTTTGTGAAAAGGACATAACATGGTCAATGTCACAGATCTGCTTATATTATCACTGACCTCTGAGCAGTGCAGAACATGACAGCGTAACATTTCTTCTGGTTTTACATCAGTCGTGGTCTTGACATGTACAGTTACCTACGATTGACTTCGCATGTAAGAGGTCATATCTCTCTCTCTGGTGTTGCTAAATTAGCTTATATTAATTGGATATATTCAGACTGACATTATTTATCCAATTTAAAAAAAGGTCAATCTAATCCATTTACTTGTTTGGGAATCTATCTGTGACCTATTTGCCACAATTTTGAAAACGTTTCATCAATGTTTTCATATATATATATATATATATATATATATATATATATATATATATATATACATCATTTTATGAGATAAGATGCATAAATGATGTCTAGGAAGTAACTCACTCGACTGTGAGTGCTAAACATTTCCTCAGGAAGAGCAGTGAGTCTCTGTCCTCAGGACTGGACTGCCCATCTGGCATGCAATAAAAACATTGTCAGAGTCATTTAAATCGTTTCCTTTAATATTTGATGTTGTGCATTATATACAAAGTGTGTGTTGAGTTTCTCAATGTGATGGAAGAGATGAAAATGTCAAAACAGAGGATATCTAATGTTACGATAAAAATTATACATCATCCTCATTTAATATCAGCTGTTGTCTTTCCTGATTAACAGAACAATAACAGCAAAATTAACATGATCCATGAAGTTAAATAGATACACACTTGCTTTTCCCAGCTGGAAATCTGATTGGAAAATGCTTGTAAAACCTACCAGCAAAAGCTAGCAGTCAGTTATACCTGTAAATCATCTATAGTAAAAAGAAGATTTCACAGACCTCATCCAATGCATTGAAACAAGCTGTTTAACTTTAACTGTGGATGGTAATTCAGTGTCAGATCTAAGGCTAATGCAGTGTAGCATATCCCTTAAACTGTTAACCTGTATGTGCCTACTGAAGTTACAGTATAGATTTTCTTATTAGTCGGAGCTGTGTTTTTTAGATAAATTGGGAATATTAAATCCACAGTACTGCAGAAGGGAGAGGTAAAAAAACGTGCTCAAACAGTAACTTCAATGCAAATGTTATGCATTTTACATCACCTCTTGCGAGAACGGTGATGGGTGACTCATTACTGAAAATACAGCATCCTACCCAATAATTCAGTCATGTCATATTACAAGATAAAACAGCATTTTATACCACACAATTGCAGCAAGGCTGGGCGACAAGTTGCATTTTATGATTCTCAGACTAAAATAGAAGAAAACTTGAAATGATTTGTCATTCCTCTGTGATTTTTAGACAAAGTCTGGCCACAATGTCAGTCACCAGCAAGCAGCAATGCAAAGTTTAACCAAACATGTTGAAAAGAGACTGTGATCAAAACCTGTACAGTTCACATCAATACAAACATCAGTCAGTATAACTCAAGTAGAGCCACAACTCTGATTCTCAACATTTAATCACAAAGTTCACAGAAAGTGTTAAAGAACAAATAACAGAATTCTCTTTGTCATCAAAGTACTTAACAAGTGACTTTTAAAATACAGAGGGAAAAACGACTATAACCTGTGATCCAGCTTGCACCCAAAACTGTTTTTTTAAGGTACACCAATAAATCTTTAAGTCTAGCAGAAATCCTTCTCCATGGCATCAAGAGGTACCACATATAGCGAAAGACAAAACTTCATGAAATCTGTCACTATCAGGCTGTTTTACACTTGAACCCTTTTGTTCCACATTTAGATAAACTGAATGGCCTAATCTGTAGTTCAAGACCTACAGTATGAAAAGGTTCTCATAGCTTACACTCGTTTGCTGAGAGAAACCACTGAAATTGAAAGTGTCCACATGCTTACAGGTCCACATTCCTTCTCCTGTGAGCAGACAAACTCAAACTTTCTTTATTTATGATGTGAGTCACAGGTGTCCACTGTCAGGACTGTGGATGAGATACAGGAGAACTGCAGGTTACTGCAACACAGAAAAACATCAGTGATCAAGAAAAGCTACCAAGATCAAATCAGGGACAATCTGATTAAATCTAAAAGGATAATAAATCATGTTTTATTATTAATAATTCCTTTAGCACCATTCTTACACACAACCTAACTTAAATTGTGGCATCTACATATTTAGTATATAAATCAAGATGTTAATATGACATCCTTCTCTGAATTTAAAGGCAGGTAAGTGATTTTTTCCAGAAACATTTTTTTGTTATGCTGGTTGAAAGTCTCCTCACATCCTGATAACAATCACTAAGTAAACTCATTTAAATATACTTAATATCTTCTGTGGAAGGCACAGAACCATAACACATTTGTTCAGTCACTGCATTGAGTTTTTATGCAATGACAGGATGTCCTAATTGCCTGTCAAGTTATGCATGTGTCCAAGTGTCTTTTCTGAAGGGAGGGAAGGCGGGATCTAGCCTGCTACTGCTATCCTCTGCAAAAAGGAAGGGGAGGCAGTTAACTACTTACTCGCTTCTCATCGTCGTCATCATCTGAAACGTGTGGCCGTGCAACACACATCTCCTCCTTACTCTCTGCAATCTGTTTACACTTCTGAAAAACAGATGATTACAAAAACTCAGTACTGATAATACAAAAGGTTTACGCTTTGTATACTAATGTGATCTAACCTCTGTGAACTCCTTGATGCTAATGCTGTTAGCCTGTTGAGCCACTTTCCTCTTCACCTCCTCGATACTGGCCAGATTAGGTGCAGGTGCTGGTGGGGGTTTGTTTGTAATGGTTGGAAGGGGAGCCATTGGGGGCATGGCGGCGAGAGCACCCATGTTAGAGAGAGCTGCAGTCATGGTCGCCGCAGTCATACTAGCCACGGCCGCATTCATTGTCATGTTTGGCATTGGGGGCATGCCTGGTAAGCCCATGGGCAGATTCATGGGTAAATTGGGCACCGGAAGGGGCAGGGGCAAAGACAAGGGGGCTGGAGATGGAGTTGGAAGGGGTAACTGCAAGATCGCCTTTGGCTTCAGGCTTTCAGGTATTGGCATTCCAGCTTTAGCACACATTGCGGCAGCATTAGCTTTTGCGATTTCTAACAGCTGATCTTTATCTGTGAGGGAAGGTAATTCAAGGAAAACTGAGATGAAGACCAACAGTTCTTGCTAATACTTCAAAGTCAATGAATTATTATGATTTAACACTGCAATAACTTTTTTGGTTCAAGATAAACAAAAAGTACCTAACTTGGAGAAGGAAAACTTACCCAAATCAGTGAGGCGTGGTGGCGTCTTGCTTGAACTTCGTCTGGATCTCGAGGTGGACCTCCTTTTACGGAGAATCAGAATTGGGGAATGGCTTGGTTCGCGTTTCCATCTGTCACGCCTATCAAAAGACTTCCCTTGAAACACTGGTCTCCTCCGGCGTGACACAGACCGTGATCTTCTGGATCGTGAGTGACGACCTCTCGACCGTGACACAGATCTCCTCTTCCTGGCAGGGGAACGTGATTTGGATCTCCTTTTCCGGGCTGGGGATCGAGACTTTGACTGTTTCCTCTTAGGGGATTTTGATTTAGAGCGCTTGCTCCTTGTGTGAGATCTAGACCGTGATTTTACTCTCCGATTGGTTGATCTCGATCTCCTTTTCCGAACAGGCGACGGTGATTTTGTTCTTCGTTTACGACTATGTGAGGGAGACCTGGATTTGCGTTTTCTTGCAGGAGATCTGGACCTCCTCTTCACGCTCACAGATTTTGATCTGGATCTCCTCTTCTGAGTGGATGAAGCTGACCTGGAGCGCGTTCCCCCAACGGGTGATGTTCTATCGGAGAACTTTGATTCTTTTTTATCCTCACATGGAGAAGGTGATCGTGAACTGCCTGAGTGTTCATATTGACCTGATCCTGCAGTATCATGCTGAGACTCGGGTGAGGAGGACCTGGACTGATTTTGTCTAACTTCACTTTCAGATGGCTCTTCCTTTATTATTTTTTTACTTTGTGCATTGTCACATTCTGATGTTACTTCCTCTGTTAAAGGTTTTACTGCAGTACATTCAGTTGACACTGGTTTCCATTTACTTGCTTCTGTTGTCCCTTTAGTTTTTAAGCTTTCCTCTTCAGTTTCCAAAACATCCATTTTAGGATCTGATGTTTCTTTTGAACTTGTGTCCCTTATGGATTTTTCTTCTTGAGTGGGAGATTTAGAGCGTGCTGTCTTGGCAGGAGACAGATTTCTATCCGACGACCTGGATCGTGATCTTGACGTGTCCCTCTGTGACACTGATCTTGACCGCTTACCTTTTTGCTTTTTAATCTTTTTTAATTTGGGGGACTCAGACTTGGAATTATGCGAAGATGACCGTGACCTTGATTTCTTACACCGCTGTGGAGATACTGAGTCTGACTTTGTGCTTTGAGGGCTCCTAGATTTTGACCTCTTTTGACGTACTGCACGTGAACTCGACCGAGATGGTCTGGATCGTTGAGGGGAGCGAGACTTACTTTGACGTCTTGGGGTTCTCGAATTTGGTCTCTTCCTACGTAAGGACCTAGATCTAGATCTTCTGTTCCTCCTTAAGCGAGACCTAGATCGCCTAAGGATCACAATGGATCTCGAGCGTGTTCGCCTTGCTCTTCTGACAGATCTAGACCTGGAACGTCTTGTCCGAGATACAGGCGTCCTCCTTTGAGAACGGGACCTTGAGCGTCGTCTTCTCCGTACAGATCTGGATCGTGACCTTGAGCGTCGATTACTCTTGCGTCTAGAAACAGAACGTTTTGATCGTGAGTGCGAACTTCTTGGTCCTCCAGCTGACCGAGATCTTGACCTATGACCACGCCGTGGGGACCTCGTTCTAGATCTTTTAGTCCTGGTGCGAGACCTTGAGTCAGAGCGATACCTTCTTGCAGATAGTGATCTGCGTCCAGGTCTTTTTGTTACTTTAGATGGTGACCTTCTTGAAGGAGATCTTGAGTTTCTTCTTTTTGCTCGACCCTTACCACCAGAGGCAGACACAGATCTCTCCCTTGAAGTTGACCTGTCATTACGATGCCCTGATTTTCCAGACGACTGCTTTGGAGTTCTAGAGCGACTGTGTTTGGATTTTGTCCCTTTAGCGTCAGAAAGAGAACGTGATCTTGATCTGGACAGGGACTGTTTCCTCTTTTCTCTCTGATTCTTATTTGCTTCCCTTGAGATGTCCTTCTGCTCAACTTGCTCTTTGTGGACATTCTCCTGCTTGGGTATAATATCAGGAAGTTCTTGAGCTTTACTGAACGTTTCATGCTTGACTGGAGCTTCTGTCTCACCATGCTTCACGTCTTCTGCAAGCAGTGCATGTGCAGCCTCAGGAGATGTGATTCTTTTTCTGTCTTGATTCAGGGTTTCATCTTCACTGCGATTAGCAGTGATCTCTCTCTTTATTTCTTCCAGCTGAGATGGGCTTTCTTTAAATGTGTCTTTTGGAGCCTTTATTGCAGTGATGGGAGTGATGGAAGACTTCCTGTCTAACTGGAAGGACTCCACTTGCAGTTTTTGTGATTGTTTAGATTCAGGTTCTGATTCGGACCCAGATGCTGAGGTACTCTCCGATCTTGAGCGAGATGGGGATTTTTTCTCTTGCTTCTCTTCCTCTTTCCGTCTTTTTTTCTTCTTCTTCTTGCCTGCACGGTGTTTGTGTTTTTTAACCTTGGCATCACCTTCTCCATCACTATGGTCTGTCAAGAAAGATACATTTGCAGGTGAGGGTTTCAATCTTCACAGTCCACAGATTATGCTTTTGTTACACTTGCATCAAATTGACACTTTTTACTAAGTGCATGCGTGTGTAATACTTGGCTTAAATAGTTGTAAGATTTAGTTGTGAGCAGTTGTAAGATTTGGGTTAGTGAGGTTGTAAACGCACATACCTTCTATACGTTTTTTTGTAGCATTTGCACGATCATCAGTGTTAGAAGAGCCATCTTTTCTCATGCTGTAAAAATATATTTTCCCATTTTTAAAAGATGATCACCACAGCATCAATGTAAAGCTAAACACACACAGTGTTGTAACTAAAACAAACAGCTCTCACCTCGTTCTTGTTGGAGAACCTCCGTCAGACTCGGAGCTGCTCTCTCTCTCCTCTCTACGCTTCTTGCGTTTCTTCTTACTTTTGTGTTTCTTATGCTTCTTGTTCTTCTTTCTTGGGGTCTCACTTCCATCCTTAGCAGTAATGCCCTCAAATGGAACAGCAGTATCAGACGGCTGGTCATCTGAGGAAGAACACACACCATTTACAAACACATTCAGAAGTTCACGTGAATTTTATTGTCTCACAAGACAACATGTACAAACTACATTCATGAAAAAGTAAACGAATGCAAAACATACACTTTAAACATACAACATTAGCGTACACTTTAAACAGAGCAGATGTGAAAACTGTGTATTTTAAACATTTAAAACTGCAATAAGTGAACAAACACTGTCTTCAGTATACATCAAACATGGTCAGACTTTGTACAGCCATATCTACGTGATTTAAAGCTCTCAGTCTTTGCTTCACTATGAGATAATCTGCAGTTATAACTCAGAGCAAAACTTTATACAGTAACTTACCAGGACCAGCGTTCACGACACACTCCATTTTAAACACTGCTGTGACTCCCAATCTCAATAACAGTGTAATTCAGACACACAATACTCTGGATCCTCAGTTTTCACTCTGTAAAAACAAAAAACCTTACTAATCCAAACACGTTAACATATGAACTTTAATATTTACACTGAAGACATGCAGACTGGTTGAATATGAGCTATAAGAAAAGAAAAGAGAAACGTTTTCCTGCAATGACATGAAAGTGTTCAGCAGCTGAGATTGTTAAAGTGTGCAGACTTCTCAAACTCATCAGACAAACACATCAGAATAAAACAGAAAATCACACAGTGTTACAACATAATCTGAAGTCTGGGCTTTAATAAACAGAGAGGCTGTATAATACAACTGTGACCGTCACCACCAGCGCTTCAGTTTGCACACAATTCATAACATGGCGGAAGGCTGTGAAAGTGCGTGATGCACGGATCTGGGGTCAGATCTCAGCGCGGTTATGTGAACAGTTTAGATGACATTATTAACATAAGACTCGTTCATGATCAGCTCATAGTGACTCTGGTTTCATAAACACTTACTGAGATCGATCACATTAAATGTCCGAACATGAACGTGACGGACTGTACCGACGGCGTGATGAGCAGCCGCCTTTATTAAACCTTTATTAAACCTCTATTAAACCTTTATTAAACCTCAGTTGAACCTCCACACACTCGTGGTATATTCAGGGATGTCCTCCTGCACGTACAGCAGACACATGATGACCGCGGTATCGCGTCCACAGCCCGGACATCCAGCCGTCACACAAAGGCTCGTTAGCTTAGCCACGCTTCAGCCTCCCACAACACTAAACCGCTATCGCGCTGCATGAACACCGCGTCCACTGACCTGAGGTCGGGGCCTGGTGTGTATCAGTTAGGAAATCTCGGGAAATGCTCGCTGGTGGTCGCCATGACATTCGGACCCCGGTCAGTCCGCCAGTATCCCAGCAACACACGGACCCCAGCCGGTTTCTTCGATGTCTCCCACAATAACCAGAAAGCGCACAGCGGCATCTAGTGTTGTCTTCTCTAATGGTGATGTCTTCACTAATGGTGATGTCTTCACTAATGGTGATGTCTTCACTAATGGTGATGTCTTCTCTAATGGTGATGTCTTCACTAATGGTGTCGTCTTCACTAATGGTGTCGTCTTCTCTAATGGTGATGTCTTCACTAATGGTGTTGTCTTCTCTAATGGTGTTGTCTTCTCTAATGGTGATGTCTTCACTAATGGTGATGTCTTCACTAATGGTGTCGTCTTCACTAATGGTGATGTCTTCACTAATGGTGATGTCTTCACTAATGGTGATGTCTTCACTAATGGTGATGTCTTCTCTAATGGTGATGTCTTCTCTAATGGTGATGTCTTCTCTAATGGTGACGTCTTCACTAATGGTGTCGTCTTCTCTAATGGTGATGTCTTCTCTAATGGTGATGTCTTCTCTAATGGTGATGTCTTCTCTAATGGTGATGTCTTCACTAATGGTGATGTCTTCTCTAATGGTGATGTCTTCTCTAATGGTGTCGTCTTCTCTAATGGTGTCGTCTTCACTAATGGTGATGTCTTCTCTAATGGTGTTGTCTTCACTAATGGTGATGTCTTCTCTAATGGTGTTGTCTTCACTAATGGTGTCGTCTTCACTAATGGTGATGTCTTCTCTAATGGTGTTGTCTTCACTAATGGTGATGTCTTCACTAATGGTGATGTCTTCACTAATGGTGTTGTCTTCACTAATGGTGTTGTCTTCTCTAATGGTGATGTCTTCTCTAATGGTGTCGTCTTCACTAATGGTGTTGTCTTCTCTAATGGTGATGTCTTCTCTAATGGTGTCGTCTTCACTAATGGTGTTGTCTTCACTAATGGTGATGTCTTCACTAATGGTGTTGTCTTCACTAATGGTGATGTCTTCACTAATGGTGTCGTCTTCTCTAATGGTGTCGTCTTCACTAATGGTGATGTCTTCTCTAATGGTGATGTCTTCTCTAATGGTGTTGTCTTCACTAATGGTGTTGTCTTCACTAATGGTGATGTCTTCTCTAATGGTGATGTCTTCTCTAATGGTGATGTCTTCTCTAATGGTGATGTCTTCTCTAATGGTGATGTCTTCTCTAATGGTGATGTCTTCTCTAATGGTGATGTCTTCTCTAATGGTGATGTCTTCTCTAATGGTGATGTCTTCACTAATGGTGATGTCTTCTCTAATGGTGATGTCTTCTCTAATGGTGATGTCTTCTCTAATGGTGATGTCTTCACTAATGGTGATGTCTTCACTAATGGTGATGTCTTCTCTAATGGTGATGTCTTCACTAATGGTGATGTCTTCACTAATGGTGATGTCTTCACTAATGGTGATGTCTTCACTAATGGTGATGTCTTCACTAATGGTGTTGTCTTCACTAATGGTGATGTCTTCACTAATGGTGATGTCTTCACTAATGGTGTTGTCTTCACTAATGGTGATGTCTTCTCTAATGGTGATGTCTTCACTAATGGTGATGTCTTCACTAATGGTGATGTCTTCACTAATGGTGTCGTCTTCTCTAATGGTGATGTCTTCACTAATGGTGTCGTCTTCACTAATGGTGTCGTCTTCTCTAATGGTGATGTCTTCTCTAATGGTGATGTCTTCTCTAATGGTGATGTCTTCACTAATGGTGTCGTCTTCACTAATGGTGTCGTCTTCACTAATGGTGATGTCTTCTCTAATGGTGATGTCTTCTCTAATGGTGATGTCTTCTCTAATGGTGATGTCTTCTCTAATGGTGTCGTCTTCACTAATGGTGTCGTCTTCTCTAATGGTGATGTCTTCTCTAATGGTGTTGTCTTCACTAATGGTGTCGTCTTCACTAATGGTGTCGTCTTCACTACTGGTGTCGTCTTCTCTAATGGTGATGTCTTCTCTAATGGTGTTGTCTTCTCTAATGGTGTTGTCTTCACTAATGGTGTCGTCTTCACTACTGGTGTCGTCTTCTCTAATGGTGATGTCTTCTCTAATGGTGTTGTCTTCACTAATGGTGATGTCTTCTCTAATGGTGTCGTCTTCACTAATGGTGTCGTCTTCACTAATGGTGATGTCTTCTCTAATGGTGTTGTCTTCTCTAATGGTGTTGTCTTCTCTAATGGTGATGTCTTCTCTAATGGTGATGTCTTCTCTAATGGTGTCGTCTTCACTAATGGTGTCGTCTTCACTAATGGTGTCGTCTTCACTAATGGTGTCGTCTTCTCTAATGGTGTCGTCTTCTCTAATGGTGATGTCTTCTCTAATGGTGTTGTCTTCTCTAATGGTGTCGTCTTCACTAATGGTGTCGTCTTCACTAATGGTGTCGTCTTCACTAATGGTGTTGTCTTCACTAATGGTGATGTCTTCACTAATGGTGATGTCTTCTCTAATGGTGATGTCTTCACTAATGGTGTTGTCTTCACTAATGGTGATGTCTTCACTAATGGTGTCGTCTTCTCTAATGGTGTTGTCTTCACTAATGGTGATGTCTTCTCTAATGGTGTCGTCTTCTCTAATGGTGATGTCTTCACTAATGGTGATGTCTTCACTAATGGTGATGTCTTCTCTAATGGTGATGTCTTCTCTAATGGTGTTGTCTTCACTAATGGTGTCGTCTTCACTAATGGTGATGTCTTCTCTAATGGTGTCGTCTTCACTAATGGTGTCGTCTTCTCTAATGGTGATGTCTTCACTAATGGTGTCGTCTTCTCTAATGGTGATGTCTTCTCTAATGGTGATGTCTTCTCTAATGGTGTCGTCTTCTCTAATGGTGTCGTCTTCTCTAATGGTGATGTCTTCTCTAATGGTGATGTCTTCTCTAATGGTGTCGTCTTCACTAATGGTGTCGTCTTCACTAATGGTGATGTCTTCTCTAATGGTGTCGTCTTCACTAATGGTGTCGTCTTCACTAATGGTGTCGTCTTCACTAATGGTGATGTCTTCACTAATGGTGTCGTCTTCACTAATGGTGTCGTCTTCACTAATGGTGTCGTCTTCTCTAATGGTGTCGTCTTCACTAATGGTGTTGTCTTCACTAATGGTGATGTCTTTTCTAATGGTGTTGTCTTCTCTAATGGTGTTGTCTTCACTAATGGTGATGTCTTCTCTAATGGTGATGTCTTCACTAATGGTGATGTCTTCTCTAATGGTGTCGTCTTCACTAATGGTGTCGTCTTCTCTAATGGTGTCGTCTTCTCTAATGGTGTCGTCTTCACTAATGGTGATGTCTTCACTAATGGTGATGTCTTCTCTAATGGTGTCGTCTTCACTAATGGTGATGTCTTCTCTAATGGTGTCGTCTTCACTAATGGTGTCGTCTTCTCTAATGGTGTCGTCTTCACTAATGGTGTCGTCTTCACTAATGGTGATGTCTTCTCTAATGGTGTCGTCTTCACTAATGGTGTCGTCTTCACTAATGGTGTCGTCTTCACTAATGGTGATGTCTTCTCTAATGGTGTTGTCTTCTCTAATGGTGTTGTCTTCACTAATGGTGATGTCTTCTCTAATGGTGATGTCTTCTCTAATGGTGATGTCTTCACTAATGGTGTCGTCTTCTCTAATGGTGATGTCTTCACTAATGGTGTCGTCTTCTCTAATGGTGATGTCTTCTCTAATGGTGTCGTCTTCACTAATGGTGATGTCTTCTCTAATGGTGTTGTCTTCACTAATGGTGTCGTCTTCACTAATGGTGATGTCTTCTCTAATGGTGTCGTCTTCACTAATGGTGTCGTCTTCTCTAATGGTGTCGTCTTCACTAATGGTGTCGTCTTCTCTAATGGTGATGTCTTCACTAATGGTGATGTCTTCTCTAATGGTGATGTCTTCTCTAATGGTGATGTCTTCTCTAATGGTGATGTCTTCTCTAATGGTGTCGTCTTCTCTAATGGTGTCGTCTTCTCTAATGGTGTCGTCTTCACTAATGGTGTCGTCTTCACTAATGGTGATGTCTTCTCTAATGGTGTTGTCTTCACTAATGGTGTTGTCTTTACTAATGGTGTCGTCTTCACTAATGGTGTCGTCTTCTCTAATGGTGTCGTCTTCTCTAATGGTGATGTCTTCTCTAATGGTGTCGTCTTCTCTAATGGTGTCGTCTTCACTAATGGTGATGTCTTCTCTAATGGTGATGTCTTCTCTAATGGTGTCGTCTTCACTAATGATGTTGTCTTCACTAATGGTGTTGTCTTCACTAATGGTGTCGTCTTCTCTAATGGTGTCGTCTTCACTAATGGTGATGTCTTCTCTAATGGTGATGTCTTCTCTAATGGTGATGTCTTCTCTAATGGTGTCGTCTTCACTAATGGTGTTGTCTTCACTAATGGTGTCGTCTTCACTAATGGTGATGTCTTCTCTAATGGTGATGTCTTCTCTAATGGTGTCGTCTTCACTAATGGTGTCGTCTTCACTAATGGTGTCGTCTTCACTAATGGTGTTGTCTTCACTAATGGTGTTGTCTTCACTAATGGTGTCGTCTTCACTAATGGTGTTGTCTTCACTAATGGTGTTGTCTTCTCTAATGGTGTTGTCTTCACAAAACATCCTAACCTCTAACCCTAACTTACCCACAAAATCAAAAGGGAATAATAGGTTCATAAGAACCTGATGTTAATAGGCCCCTAATCCAGGTTCAAAACTAAGTGTACGGGCAGTGTTTTTGTTGATGCATGTCCAGTTGATGTTAAAATCGATTTGTTGGCACAACAAATATTTGTATATCCACAGCATATGCAAAACAATGTAAATGCAAGTTAAAGATAGAAAGAGACAAACTAAAATAACAAAATAAAATTGAATTATATTTATGATTTGTTGGGGACTTCAAACGCTGAAATAATTAGTTGAATTATTGGATAATAAGCACACAATTTGGCATTTTTCAAAGTAAGCGAACGTATACGTATGATGAGCAGCTGAAACGCTGCAGATGTGATGGATCAGGGCTGGGTGCAAATGAGTGGCAAACAAGCAGGTGTGGAGGATTATGAGAGACAGCTAATTATCAGCATATAAAAACAGCTGTTTGAAACAGCTCAATAGTTGTGTTTAGTTCTGGAACAATGGCAGCACTTTGGAGTTACTTGGAGTTTCTGGTACTTTGTACTGTTGGTAGTTTGTGTGCTGCATATCCTTTTGCACAAAATCAAGTAGATTTTCAATATCCTGCACAGCAATCTCAGCTGAGTTTTCAGGGCAAGCAGCCAGTACCTCAGGCAGAACCTCTGCAGAAGTGTGATGTGGGAGAGTTGGAGAAGGTGCAGTGTGGTGAGCCTGGTATTGCTCCTGCTAACTGTGAGGCTATAAACTGCTGCTTTGATGGCCAACAGTGTTACTATGGAAAAACTGGTAAGTGTTTTGGGTTACTCTTGTCACTTGTGTAATAGTAGATTGCTCACTTTTTTTTGTTCCACTTTCTAGTGACTGTTCAGTGCACAAGAGATGGGCAGTTTGTAATTGTGGCAGCTAGAGACACAACCCTCCCAAGACTGAGCTTGGACTCTATCACTCTGTTGGGAGGAAGTGACCCACCATGCAGTCCTGTTGGTACCACTGTATCTTTTGCCATTTACCAGTTCCCTGTCACTGCCTGTGGCACCACAATGATGGTGAGTATGCCATTCTAGATTGTGCCTTTTGTACCCTGTTCAGTCCTAACATTATCTTCCTACAGATGGATGGTGACTATCTTGTGTATGAGAACAAAATGACTTCCTCCTATGAAGTAGGTGTTGGACCACTTGGGTCAATCACCAGAGACAGCCACTATGAGTGAGTAACTTCTAGCTCTTCAGCTCTTCTGGTTGGGGTTCGGTCTCTTACCCTTTAAATCTTCCCCTTAGCCTCCTCTTCCAGTGTCGCTATTCTGGCACAAGTGTAGAAGCTCTAGTTATTGAAGTCAATACTGTTCCTCCACCACCTCCTGTGGCTGCTCCTGGTCCTCTGAGAGTGGAACTCAGACTGGCTAATGGACAATGCTTTGCCAAGGGATGTGTAGAAGGTAGCATATCTTGTGTTCTACATGCAGTTCTGTTTAACCTAGTTTAGACTGGACCTGAATGTGTCTATACCTCTTACAGAAGATCAGGCGTACTCCTCGTATTACAGTGATGTTGAGTACCCTGTGACCAAAGTCCTGAGGGAGCCAGTGTATGCTGAAGTGCACATTCTGGAGAGAACTGACCCCAACATTGTTTTAACTCTTGGCCGCTGCTGGGCAACCTCCAACCCTGAACCTGTGAGCCTGCCACAGTGGGATCTCCTTGTGAATGGGTAACTAACCTCCCCTATTCACCCAGCTGTTGTCTAGCACCCTGTCTTTAACCACTTCTCTTGTGCAGATGTCCTTACCAGGATGACCGTTACCTGACCAACTTGATTCCTGTGGATGAGTCTTCAGGGCTGCAGTTTCCAACCCATTACAAACGGTTCGCCTTTAAAATGTTCACGTTTGTGGACCCTGCATCTATGGTGCCACTGATGGAGAGGGTAATGCGGTTCTTGCCGTTTTGTAGCCTTGTATTGCACTCGTTCCTGTTCTAAAGTGTTCTCTGCTTCTAGGTCTTTATTCACTGCAGCACATCAGTTTGCACCCCATCTGCAGCAGACTCCTGCGTTCAGAGTTGTAGCAGAAAAAGTGAGTCCTGACCCTGAATAATTGAGGGATGTTCTGGAGCCGTTTTCTGACTCTTGTGTCTTTGCAGGGCGAGCTGCTGGGACATCAGCTTCTGATGGTGCTCGTGCAATTGTCTCCAGTGGCGAGATTATCCTGCGTCTCTGAGTGCCTTGAGTTCTGTACAATAAATGTTTCGTTCCAAATCTGTCTGATCAAGTTTCTTTAACTGCATTGAAGTTTAAAGCTCATCTGCAGCATCTTATAGCATTTCTTGTGTGCCTCTTCAGTCTAGCTGTAATGCATGTGGGTGCTGATTCTGTGACACTGGAGGCAAAAATTGGGTCTTGCATGTTGCCTTTCCAACTAAAGACAAGCTGACATGCTGTGTTTTGGTGGGACTTGTTTAAAACATTTCTGTGTTAATGATCCCTTATCTCGTTCTCCTGGTCTTATGCCTCACATTGGTGTACAGTTTAGTGGGATTACAGCCACTGTTCAACAGTCTGTTAGCTCTTTATTGTAGCTTTTGATTTGTCTACATTGACAATCAGTTTATTTATTGGCAGTGTCTGTAAAGCAGATGCTTTACAATATTTTTTTAGAGTAAATTCGTGCGTTTAAGGGCAAGTTTTCTGCTGCGTTACAGCAGCTGACGCACAAACGCGACGCCAGGTGGCGGTAGAGCACCGGAAGTGACGCGCTTCATGAGCTGAACACCGATCTGAAGTCAGTCTCTGAGACAGTGTAGCTCTCTGGTCTGCTGATAACGTACCATAAAAGTACAGGAGCGAAACGTTTATTATACTTGTGTGCTTTTTAGTGTTTATGGGAAATGACAATAAGGGTCTTAAAGTCGCTTGTGTTTGTGGGATGTGCTATATATTATATTAGTGTGTAAGTCTGACTCTGGCGTTTAGGCAGAAATTGTGGATACTTTGTAAGAGTAGTACATGCAGAGAAAATGACCTGCTCTGATCCACAGTGTTTCACAGTACTAAACATTGATTTGAGGGTAGCACCGCCCCTATAATATGGTTTTAATAGTTATATATTAACAATCTCTTACAATGTCACAAATATGATTTCATCTGCATTAACAGCATCAAATCTTCTGCCCTCCAGAGTTTCCGCTCCTGCGTGAGTGACTGAAGCAGATGATGATGTGAGGCCCTGGGAAACCCAGAGGATGAAAACTACGTTACAAAACAGATACGACTCTGAAATCCAATAGGTGAGTCATATTGTGCATTGAGCCATATAGTAAAACATTGGTGTCTGTTTTAATGATGTCTGTAATTGTTATAAGTGGGTAATTTGTTTTCAGAACACATTGAGTTGCCTTGCTGTTTACTACCGTAAATGTGCAGGTAGTTAGGTTTGGTCATATGTGTGTCACTGACAGAAAGACAGGTTAAACAGTTGTGACAGGTGTGTTAAGTGTGCCTCCTTCCTGTAAATCCCTGAAAAACAGTACAAACTGAGTTTGGACCTGGCTTTGGGACCAGCCATTTATAAACACCACTGGCCTGACATAAGACAGAATTATTATGTGATGTAGACTTAATACAAAAATATAGTTCCATCTTATAACTGTTTCCGTATCTTTGTGTATCTAATGGCAAAAATGTGTGTGTGGGTGTAAGACTAAGAAATCACATTTATTGAAGCATTAGTCCATACCTCTGTGCAACCTCTGCGTTTTTCATACATTTTTTGGCATCCAGGAGGAAGTAGCCTCAGATTCTGTTTAATTTGGAGCCTGTTTTTACCTGTGTGCAGGTTCGCTCGCACACATGAAAAATTGTAGCTGCTTGATACATATCTAGAGTTTAATTTAGGCTTTGGGCAGAGCTCAGTTTGATGTTGAGTATTTATTTAGCGTTCTTTCACAGATGCACCAAAGTTCCAGACCAATCTCACTGTATTTTTCTCATGGGAGGGGAACCGGTCAACTTCAGCTGTGATGTAATGTCCAACCCTCTGGCCACTGGGGTGTGGAGAGGGGACAAGCTGATGGGTGCGAGAAGCAAGGGTGCGGGAAACATTCATGTACACAGGCAGGTCACCCAAAAAGTGTAATGCTGTCATCATTTACTCCCCCTCATGTTGTTTCAAACAGTCAAAGTTTCTTTTTCCAAATACATTTTTTAAATGAATTATTCAGATTGGTTTCTTGAGAACTAAAACAAAGATCTGACTCTGAACAAACAGTTCTTTAAAAAACATCCAGGGTTTTTTTGTAACAATACCGTGAAGCAGACATCAGATTACCCAATCCTGCTGTTTGTAGTTTGTTTAATGACCTTCTCAGACGTGACCATAACTCAACACTTTTTATTAGAAACATGTCTACAGCAGTTATGCTTTCCTAAACAACAGTCAAACCAGCATGATCAGAACAGATCGCACAGAAGAACAATAGACCAGATCATAAATCACATCAATAAGTATGAAAAAGCCTGCACATGTACAAGATAAATGCATGACACAAATCCACCCTCCATCTCCAGGTGACTCTGTGTCGGACAGAGATTTTGGCCGATTGAATTAATTAGGACTAATCAGTTTCATTTTCAGATTCAAATTAGACCAACCTACCTTTTAATGTAACTTACTTAAAGTTATGACGAGTCTTGAGGAAGAAAATTAGACAGCTAATTAGAAAACTAGTCTAAGCAGTTTATGCAACTGGCCACTGTTTTTCTTAATAGACAAAAGCTGTCTGAAGAAGAAATCATGGTGACTTAATCTGTAGTTTATCTGTAGGTGTGTTCTCCCTCACCTGGCTGAGCAAAGCACTAAAGCAGGAGGGAGGGCAAGGAAATTATGACAGTCACCTGTACCTCCATGAGCAGAAGGTTAGACAGGATGCAACATGTTTCTGTGTCAGATTGGCAGTTTCATATTTTCTGTCACCTCAAGACAGTGGGTACTTATGTTTTTACGGCTACATTTCCTGTGATGGCCATTCATAAAGTTTTACAGATCCCCAACACTTTTTCACATTTGTTCAGTTAAATCTAAATTCCATCATAATTATTGACACTTGAAGAATCCTTCACACATGACAGAATACACATCACATGAATTTTGTGTTTTATATTTTGTCTGTTCATATGCAGTATAATGTATGGCTGCACATCGCGTGAGTTTTATAATTGGTGAAGTCTGTTCATATGCAGTATAATGTATGGCTGCACTAATGAATCATTGGTGAGTACAGCGCTTTCTCACTGCTTCCTGTCATCACTGCTTGTGTTTAACCATCAGGTAACCATCAGGCAATTTTATGTTTCAAACAGAGATGGCGACAGAGAGGCAAAAGTCACAGATTGCAGCTTTAATGAAAGATTAAAATTACAAGCAGCATAGCAGATTGTCTTGTGTAAACATGTTAGCCTTGTGATTTCCTTCTCAGATTACAGACACCAGCTGGTCTGGTGAAGTCACGTTGCACTGTGTGTGCATGCAGGGTTTTGTATCTGTTTGTGAAAGCAATCACAAATGGGGTAAGATCACCCAACTTACAATTTTAGGTTGTAAGAACGCTTCTGTAATGTTTCCATTAAGTACAAAAAATGTTAAAAAGGTTATTTTGAAAGTTTAAGGAATGTTCAAAACATCCCTTTTTAGATGTATTAGTGTTATTGCTTGGTTATAAAAATGTTTTATAAAATAATTTATAAAAATAATTTTATGACTTAGTTAGTATGTTAGATAATTTCTGGCAGAACAGCATTTTAACAGCATTTAATGGTTCTTATTAACTAGCTGGAGAAAGCGGTATTGTACTGTATCCTGTGGTACAAGATTGAAAGAATGAAGGGGGATTTATGGCAGTAAACATGCACTGTGGGCGAGTGGGTGATGGTTTTGATAATGAGCAGAGAAAATGCTTCTTCTTTGAGCTCCTGCCCCTTCATTATGCATCAGCTGCAGCGTGCATGACAATATGGTTAAAAAATGGTTATAGTTTATGTGGACCTGAAGATGGCTTGGGTTCTGTGTGTGGTTATCTGACCTGTCCTCAAGATTCAGTGCTTTAAAAGAACTCGCCTACTTTGCAATCTAATTATTATATTGTCTGTTAGAGCTTTTCCGTGTGAAACAGAATCATTCTGTCTTTCTTTGACCTTTCCAAGGCGATACAAACATGCATGATTGTTACTGTGTAATGGAAAGCTTGGAGACAGTAGCACCAGAACATGTTTTGACAGACACTCTGTTGTCATGAGAAAGCATTAGTTTTTGTTTATTAACAGTTTGAATAGCACATTGAGTTCCTTAACAGTTTCATAGCACAATGATCTCTGATCATTTTATCCCTGCGGCGGAAAGCCCTCGTTTTACAGATTTATAGCTCTGTAGATAGATTTACAGGTTAGCAATAAATCAACACTCAAGTGCATTTGTTAGTAAGTTTGGTAAGTTGTACGATTTCTGTTTCCGTTCTAGTCGACCCTTATGCCTGTTTTTGCTGTAATTAAGTTAAACTGCAGCAGTACATCAGTGTCTGTATATTAAAGTCTTATGTATCAAAACATTGTATGCTACTGTTTTTAAACTGTACTATGAATTGTTCACTGTCAATATTTGCTAGTAGCATAAAATTAGACTGATTGTCTAATTTTAGACAATCTCTGAATGAGACTTCAAATCTCATTCAGAGATCATCGAGCCGCTTGAGCAAACCGACACTCTTAAAATCCTGTGTAATGCATCAGGTTTTAAATGAGTGGTTCTGAAGAGATTGTCAAGTAATGCCACAAGCATGACCATGGCTCACCACAGCCCCACACAGCAGCTGGATTGCTTGTTTCTTTCCCCATAATCCCTGTGTGTGTGTGTGTGTTGTTTGTTCCTCTTCTTCATCTCTGACTGTCTCAGTCTGTTTGTGATGCCTGGCTTTCTTCACAAGCTTAATAAGGTCTGCTGGCATCTCCCTCTCTCATTTGTACACTTGCCCTGATACCCTGTATGCATGGAGAACAGGGGAATGGAGATGTCACAACCTGATAACTTTACGTTATAAGAATGTTTCCATTAAGTAACAGGAAAACATTAAAATCGTTATAAATGATAATTTCAAATTTTATATATGATATATAAATATGTATTTGTATTGAATTAGAACGATTTGTTAAGAATCAATGTTTATTAAATCAGAAGTTGATGTGGAGGTGTTTTTTCTTTGTCATGAGTAAGAGTTGAAAAAGATAACACAGGAAAAAAAAAACAAAAAAAAAAAAGGCTTTTTTAAATCAGGCGGAGTTAAGGTGAAGTACAAAAAACGGGAAAAAAAAAAACACACGAAAAGGGGGAAAGCCTTGTCTGTAAATTTTAATTAATTTTTTTTTTTTTTATTAAAAAAAAAAAAATTTTATTAAAAAAAAAAAAAAAAAAAAAGTAAAAAAAAAAAAAAAAAAAAAAAAAAAGGGGGGGGGGGGGTTTTTTAAAACCCACCCTTTAAAAAAAAATTTTTGGGAAAGAGGTATATAATATAAAATAATATAAAAAAAAGTAAACGCATATTAAACTAAATTTTTTGGGGATAAAAGAAAGTAGAAGGGGAAGAGGGGGGGGGGGGGGGTGGGGGGGTTGGGGGAGCAGTTTTTTTTCACACCCCCCCTCCCTTTCTTTTTTTTTTTTTTTTTTTTTTTTTTTTTTTTTTTTTTTTTTTTTTTTTTTTTTTTTTTTTTTTTTTTTTTTTTTTTTTTTTTTTTTTTTTTTTTTAAACACTCAGGATAGTCCTGATAGTCCTAGTCTTCCATCCAAGTCTGTGAACACAAGCTGTTTCCTGGCCATGCTGTGTGATTTCCATGCCAGTTTTTTAAACATATTAATGTTATTGCTTGTTATTCAATTACTTTTTAATTCTTATTCTTTAAATTCATTTTTTAAAACATTCCACTAACAACTTAAGAATTAGTTATATTAGTTATGTATATGCCGTACTTTTAGAGAACATTAGCCAACATTCTGAGAATGTTCCCTGTTCACTGGTGCTTTTGACTGAAATGAAACTAACTTCCTGGTATGTTGTGATCTTTATTTACTACCTGCAGGAAATTGTTTTGATGTCTGATTCTTTACTACTTTTGAGGTTGCGTCTTTGCTGACTTTATCTCTTGCTCTCTTATTTGCCGTTTTCTTGGAAACTGGCCATTTAATCCTTTGCAATGTGGTTGTGCATATACAACACTTAATGCATAAAAAATACATATACATTCTCTGTTAGAGTTCTACTTTTCGACTCAGGTCTCTGTGTTAATGTCTTTATTTTCCAGCTCCTTTATCATTGTGTCGCTCTCACACAAACCTGACGGTTGATAAAAAAACTGAATGTTGAGAGGCTGGGAGAGGATCAGACACACTTCAGTGGACAGTGGGTCACTGACAAAGGCCCAGCACGATGAAGAATTTCTCACAGAGGTACGTGACATACTTACAGTGCCTTTATCTTTTGAAATACGTGTATTTTGGATGCCTGTGCAAGCATGCATGTCGCATAGAAAGATAAACAGTGTTGTGTAAAGAAAGTCGAGGTTGCTAGGTATTAAAGCAAAGAGTTATGAAATTACCTGTTAAGTGCAACAGTGTAAATATAATTTCTTTTGGAACTTTTTTACAAGATGAAAAAATGATTCATTCCAGGTTCTGTGTTTGTGTTGTACATTACTGATTATAAATTCTGATATAAATTCTGAAAAAAACAATTTTTTCAAAGATGTTCATTATATAACGGAAGAATCATCAAGAGCTGGAGAAAGACATGCTCTGTGTATTTGTTTTTATCTTGTTATGCAGTTTGCAAAAGCAGAATGTCATTGGTTTATTAGAGGATGACATTTAATAGATAAATGTGTGATACATCACATATCTAAGTTTTGCAGTAAAGATGGAAATCGATTACAGTTTAAGAAACATCCTTCACTCAGAGTTTGAGTGTGAGTGTCATGTTTGTGTCATGCCAGCGTGACTGAGAGAGTTTCCTGCTCTATGCTGAACCTCTGAGTGTTCTGTGAAGATCCACAGTCACAGACGTCAGTGTCTTTAGTCGTATTTATTCACTCAACACAACTGCTCTGTAATCAAAGCGAAGGAAGAGCAGAGCAGTAACCCAGCTAACAGTTTTAGGATGTAAGAACGTTTCCCTAACACTTTCATTAAGTAACAAAAACGTGAAATGTTATTTTGAATGTTCTAGGAAAGTTTTTAGACGTTATTGCTTGGTTAGAAGAACAGTATTCAAGCATTTTTTAAATTCTGTAGCATTTATAAAATGTTCCACTATTTACTTAAGAATAACGTTTTTGATAGGTATGATATATAATGTTAAAAATGTTCTACTAACGTTACTGCGACAACATTTTTGATAACTTGGAGAACTTTTAGAGAATGTTAACGTTCTGGGAATGTTCCTTGTAAGCTGGGGAACTAAAAATTTGAAAGATGCTGTTTACTAATACAGATGTTGGATGTTTTACTAATACAGACGTTGGAGGTGTCATTTACAACCCCAGAAATGGGCTGCGGGTCTATACAGACAAAACAAGTGAGCTGATCACATTTAAAATGTTTAATATTTTGTTGTTGATTCAGAAAGCATGTACAATCAAACTCTCCATGATTTTCCCACATATTTATCTGTTGTAAAGGTTGTGGTGACATGCTCTTATCTTTAGAAACCATATACAAAACTATGAAATCGCTTCAAAAGAGAGTAGGCAGTGCAAAGATACCATCAGCATCAGCATGTTTCTACATGTGTTCGTGCAATAATTCATTGACCGTTGAGAGCATTAAACCATCAAAATTTATTTGAAAGACATTTAGAAACCATTTATAACATGTATCCATTACTTTAGTCTCTCTACTGCCATCTCTGTCTGAAACATACTTGCAAGTGACTTGTGGAGATATTTTCTTCATTTGGATGACAAGTTTAAATTCTAAACAACTGCTGTAAGAACAAACTACAAATGCTGCACCATTTACAGTACATGGATATGTGATAAAGTAGCTGAATCTGTTTACAGATGAACAAATACTGCAAATTCAGACCCAACTGCTCAAATTATTAATCATTATTATAAATTTACAGTTATGAATCAGGGTAAGGAGACACTGATCTGTCATGTACTTGCTCAATAACTGATTTTGTTCATTTTAAACCCCGAAAAGTTACAAATTGCAGCTTTATGCAGAACAATAGTCAGGCAAGAAACTGTGACCCACTTTCCCAGATCATCTGAGATCATTTAAAGGGCATTTCATTCTTTGTGTGCACTCCGTATTCACTACAATTGTCACACCTATTTGAATGTTTTGTTGTACGGATTAAACAAACCACTAATCTGACAGATTGACCTAGTTCTCTGGTTTTGGCAGCACACTCATGCAACACCTCCTGTTTCTCCAAGGTTTAACCTTAACACAAAGGTTTTGCTGGATTACTGTCTGGATAGAGTGCTCTGTAAAGGAATGTAAATGTGTAAACCTGCCCAAAATCTGAACCTGTAGGTGAAATGTAGAGATTTAACCCAAATTCTGCTGTAACCATGTGCATGTTGCATATATATAAAGATGACTTTTGGCCTGGGGCGTAGTCTTCATGAGTCACTGCCCAGATAACAATTTCAGGCTGTAATGTAATAGAATGTTGGATATTTGCTTTGCTACACCTTTTTTGTTACCCATAACATTTACTGCAGGTACATTTTTTGATAACTTTGAGAGTTTTATTGGTTTTAAGTCTGTTCTATGAACGTTTTGAAAACTTTTTGATGAAACATCTAGTTCCACCCCAGACTCGTGCTGTTGTTTAGTGTTGTTACTTCCCTCAGACAGACTGTTCAAACACACATACAGCTGCAGTTCTGCTTGTTGCCACTAGTGTTACAGAAATGACACACATCTCCTTTCACTTTAAAGAGCACCTATTACAATAAAATGCATGTGGTTTAAAATAGAAAAAACATTTTTACATTATTTTTTCTCATACTGTACTTTATTCATCAGCTCTTTTCACACTCTGCCTAAAAACGTGCGGTTGTTGTCAACTGTGTTGAGCATGTGTCAGAAATGTAATATCCATTACCATGTTTGAGTTCTTTTATAGTGACTTTCACATACTACAACATCCTGTGAGAAAGCACCAGTCATACCTACACAAGACATCTTCCAGCCTGTAAGAGTTCATTCAGACTTAAGTCTATATTCTGTATAGGTTTTCGCTGACTTTATGCTCTGGTTTAACAACACTCTGTATGATGTGGTGCGCAGAAGGTTGTGGGTTCGATTTCTAGTGAACAAAGATAAAATGTATTACTGAATGCACAGTAAGTCCCTTTGGAAAAAAGCGTCTGCCAAGTGCATAAATGTAAATTTGCAAGATTTTTGAACAGTAATAAAACATTTGCAGATTATTACACAGTAATGTTCTCATAACATTGACTAATGTTCTCTAATGTTTTCTCAAAGTTATCAGAAACGTTCTTGCACTCTTTTTAATGTTTCAGAGAGGCTAGCAATAGCAAGCTTTGACAGTATAAGATCCCACCCTCCCTTCAGAGCTTGTGCTGAGATATGCAGATACATAGTCTGACAGGGAAGTCATTGGTTTCACTCACCATTCAAAAAGGAACCGATCACTATAAAAACAGATCTGTACTCAGTCGTTTTGATGGAGTCCAGCCAAGCAGCAGATTTAGCACATAATAAAACACTTAACACAGTGACTCTTACCACAGGTATGATGCTTTCGCTGAAAGCAAACAAACTGTAGAAAGTTAATGTGAAAGCAGTAACACTGAATTGTGTCAAACACTGATCAGGCTGAGAGAACTGTTTCCTCTGTTCAGGACAGAGAATAAATAAAAGCATAGCTCACAGAGCAAAGCCCACTGATACAGCCCTCACAAAAATAATCAGGATTTTATTATTTATTTTATTATAATTGTAGCTACCTTGGTTTTTGGCAGATTGATTACTACAAATACCACAGTTAAACTATGGTTGCTATAGCAAAACTATGATTATATTGTGTTGTTTAACTATGGTAGCAATGATTTTTTTGTTTTGTTTGTAGTAAAATCATGGTTTATTTTCACACAGGGTTACATGTGAGGCAATAGAGAAGCATTGAAAGAGGTACAACACTGGTTCTCTCTGTACAGTTTCTGGTGTGTATGACACAATAGTCAACCATTGACTGTTATGACAGAACGTATTCCAGCACCTGTGTGATCTGCTTATAGACTGGTTTAAGCCAAAGTAACTTCCCAGTCAAAGAATCTTAACTGCTGTTTACTCCACAAACCCTCCTCAGGAATCTTTACCTGAAGAATTCTACAACACATAGAAAACATAAACACATACACAGGCAGGTAGGACATCCAATCATTGTATTCTGACCGAATGCATTAATTGGATGAATATTTTATGGTCCTGCACCTTCCATAGAACATACAATATATATTTATATTTGATGTAAGTGACTGATGTCCGGATGTGAAGAAAATTTTAACCACTACAACAAAAATGTTTTCTGGAAAAACTCACCTAACCCTGCCTTTAATGAATGCTAAACAACTAAATGACTAAAAATGAACTTAAAATATTTTTATAATAAAAACGTAATGATCATGAATTAATTTGCCCTTTTAATCTAAAAGGACAAATAAATAGAACCATGTTAGTACTCATCCTGGTTTTCTGCCTGACAAAATTACGTTTACAATTATGCATTTGGCAGACACTGTGCAAAACAATTATGGCTTTAAATTATAAATCAACTGTTTCATAAAATGTTACACAGCCTGTTTTACAGAAACTTCTCAAGATCACATTCACACACACACACACACACACACACACACAACATTTACCAGACACAAAACAGGTTTTGTTTTCAAGGCTGTGCCAAACTGTATTTTGGGTTTTCTTCCTGTTTTAATCTAAACTTCCTAGATGCCTTAGCATTATGTAACCACAGCGAGTTTCAGATCAGCTTCATTAAAGAACATTTTTTCCATTTGTACAAACAATTTAAACATTTTCGCTGTGGTGTTCAAAACAACTAACATGACATCACATGACCACACATGCTGTTCTGACATCAGCATGGGACTTTCCAAGAGCACAGAGTCGCTGAGCAGATAAAGTGTTTTCCCTCCTACAAGGTCAAAATGGTCTTTTTCAGTACTCTGATTGAAGTTGTTTTATCTGTTATTTCTGTCTGATCTGTTATTGCTTTTGAAATTTAAGGCAAAGCAGGTTTATAGGGAAGTGTTGTGAAAGCTTGTACCATCTAAGCATGAATTTTCCAAATAAATGTTGCAATGTGTACGTGCAAATGTGTTTGTGACGTGCAAACATACAATTATTCGATGTTAATCATGTATTGTACACACACACAGAAACTTGCTGTTGTCAAAAATTAACTATATTGCTTGTCATAAACATCTAACACCCCTGTTTAATAGCCTCACATGAGAAACGATGAACCTGGATGAACCTGGATGGTCCATGTACACAAATGATGTTTTTTTCCTAGATGTTGTTATTGTTGCCACATTGCTACCATTATTCTCCAAGAGACCTGCATGTAATTGTTTTCCCAGTGAATCTGCATGAATCTGTCAACAGTAAAGTGAAAACAGACATGCACTGACATTTCATCATCTGTTAATGAAAGATTTCATGACATTCTGTATGTTAGATGTCTAGTTCGTGTCTTCAACCACAGCTGCTTACTTTAATACAACCTGCTGATCCTTTTCAAACCGAACAAAAACAAAACAGACAAAATAATCATTAGCCTGACATGCTTATAAAAACGTTTTACTGTCACTTTAATGGATGCCCCAGCTAACAGGGAACGTTTTCACAACTAACATTCGTTGGCTAACATTCTCTAAAAGTTCTCTTGCAGTAACATTAGTAGAACATTTTATTATATATCATATACATCAAAAACGTTGTTGGTTGATCATTTTTAAAATGTTACAGACCTAAATAGTGTTCAAGTCTGTAAAAAAATGCTTAAATAGTGTTCTTATAACCAAGCAATAATACAACATTAATACTGGACTGTTCCAGTATAAAACTGGACGTTCCTAGAACTTTTAAAGCAACATTTTTAACATTTTTATTATTTAATGGAAACATTTGGGAAACGTTCTTACAACCTATAATTGTTAGCTGAGTCAGTGAATGATTTTAAAATGATAAATCCCTTTAAATTGAATTAAAACAACACAGAGAGACATACGCTGTTAAATTCTTGACCTCATTACAAACAGGAAGTCCATCACCTGCCAGCTGTGAACTATAAAAAGGTACTAAAGAAACCGTAATCAGTGTGGGCTATGAAAAGTGTTTTGAACATTAACATTTTATTTTTTATGTTTTATGTTTATTTTTAGAACGTTTGTATGATGATATATGATGAAGCTCATAGTCTACTAGATAATGTGTTCATTAACTGTCACATAGAAACTAAAAGCATGGCAGTGTAAACAATGGAAAAAAGTGAGATAAGAAACTGCATTTCCACTCGTTACTGATTAAAACTGCTCACATCTGAGACATTTGGCCTGACCCCAAAACATTTAAAACAACAAGGTTTATGTTGGAACTCTTGCCTTAACAAGCTGTTCATTCATCAGTGAGTAGGGCAGTGTGTGTGTGTGTGTGTGTGTGTGTGTGTGTCAGAGCGGAATAAATGTTTCAAAGAAGTTGTACACACAGAAAAATGTATTTTCAAAAGTTTATTGCCTCTGCAGGCTTAAAGCACTTAGCAAATTCATTTAAAGTAAATGAAATTACAGTATAGTACAGTAAAAAAGCACATATCCCATAGGGAGTACCATACATTCCTTCCACATAAATGAAAATCAGCTAAAAGTCAACTAAAGAAAACAACCCATACAGGAGTAAACATACAGATGCTAAGATGTTGTGTGCATAGCAAATGAGTGCAGTAAAAATATAAATAGTAATGTACAGTAGTCATTTGATTCAAACTTCACAAATCAACATTAAATGCTCACACCAGGAAAGAAAAAGACAATAATTGTGTGTCTACATCCCATACCTGTTCTTTACCTGTTTTTCAAAAGATCTGCAGAAGAACATGGCTACAGGAAGAGTCGTGAAGATGTTCAGAACCGTAATGCCAGCAAGATTCATATTTACAGTATGTATTTACACAGTTCAGTGCTAGTCAGGTAACAGCGGTACAGATGAACAGCACACAGCAACCAGTAATGCTCAGATACAAACAAACTGTTGAATGTTCTGGTGTTGACCTCAAATCTGTGTTTGTGTGGTTTTCACAGTGAAGAACATCACATTACAACATAGAGAAAACTATGATACTTTCAGATGAGTTCTCCTCACACTAAACCTCCTGGTAGATGATGATCTACCATCATAGAGAAAACAGAAAGAAAAATATTACAGTCAGGCTTTTTGAAATGTCTCAGGTGGATAAAGACTAAACGTGTCAAACACAGGACCCTGTGCCCTATGTTTAATATAAATATAGCTTTTGAAGGACTACAGGTGATTATTATTATTATTATCATTAATATTGAGATCTTTGTAATCTAAACAGGAGATTTTACCTTCTTTTGTCCTTGTCTTCTGTGCAGAAGCAGGCCAGCCGCCAGTATTATCACAAGCAGCAGTACAGGAATACCAACATGAGCAGCAGAAAAATGTGTGTGATCTCTCTTCTGTGTGACTGAGTCAGGCTGTACATGTTCAGACACTGCCAGGAGAGAAAACAAGATTTTCACTCTGATCACCTACTGTGATGTGCACTGCTACAAATCATAGTTCTGTGTGCATTTACATCTAAAACCTGGAGTGGATTTTCAGTGCTAGAGGAATTTCAGCATTTGTGTGTTTTAAATGCTGGTGTACACTATGAGACACTGGTGTGCTGGTGTCCCCACCAGACCTCTTCACTGCATAACCAGCAGGATTAACTTGTTTAACCTGTTTTATAAGAGAAATCATGCTGGTTGACCAGTTTTATGAGTTAGACCAGCATTAAAACAACACAACTTCTGTTGCGTAGTGACATTCCAGTACCATTCCATACAGAAGCATTTTTATCAGCATCAACTGCATGCACCTCATGATAGCATGTGATGTTAATATTGTGATATGTTATTGATATATGTTATATGATATATTGGTGTTGTTGGTTGTCATAACTGTTCTGCTTTTTGCTTCTTGTTTCTGATTCGGCTCTCACTAGCGTCACCAACTACATCACAGCATTCATCACAGCTAAGCAAATTAGCAGTTTCTTAGCTAAGGCTGCAAAGCATAAAGGGAAGCATGCAACACGGTACAAGAAGTTATGCACTACTGATCTGGCAGGTAACTTTGTTTAAGTCGTGTAAAAGACTGAAACAGACAGACAGACAGCTAGATCTAATTTAAATAAATTTAGACTCACCTGTTAAATTAACATCTGATGAATTCTTTGTCCAAACTTTTGTTCCAGCTATGGTTAAAACATGACAGCTGTAAACACCAGCATCCACTAAAGACAAGTTCATCAGCAGCAGGGAGCAGTTTGTCTTCACTACATTCAGGAACAGCTGAGTCCGGTTTATGTACGATTCATCTATGGGGCTGCTGTCATTTTCGTTTTGGGTGTAATGGCTCACTAATCTGTCACCAATCTGCCAGGCCAATTCTTTAGGCTCATCAGAACAGGAGCAGGGCAGCAGTACACGCTCTCCAACAAAGCCTGTTTCAGTAGATTGTGCATCTGTGGACTGTCCCACTGCAAGACTCCCTGCAATTTTAAAATGAACTGTTACATGCATATATGGAACAAACGTCATTAGAAAAATACTTTTATTTTATTTTTCACATACTGAAAAAATGTTGCTTATACAAAATTAATATAATTCAGTTGAACAAAACAAATAAATAGCAAGGAGAATGTAAAATACTATACATTGTTTTTTTATTTTATCATCATAACATTTATTAAAATGACAATGATACAGCACTACCCATAATTACTAAATTGATATTGAAAAATTATTATTATTATTAGGAATAAAGAAATGGACAATAAGCAGTAGTGAGTACATGTGAGAGTAAAACCATGATGTCCTAGAGTACTACATACTTCTCAAAACAGGGAAGTGTCCTAAACATTGATTAATAAAACACTAACATGTCCAAGTCTCTGCTACAGGGACAACCGCTTGTATCTGGTTAAGTGTCTGAAAATGACTGTCACAATGTTTCATCTGGAAGCTTTAACCTGTAATGTCAT